>CM035407.1:132515904-132625904 GCA_020310875.1 Ceratopteris richardii
TTTTCTACAGTTCTCATGGGATTTATGGTTGCGGAAATCGGCATATCTATACAACAGGATGCCAATCATGGAGCATATTCAAATTGTAAGGCATTAGGCTATCTGATGAGCACATCTCTGGACCTTGTTGGAGCAAGCAGCTTTATGTGGAGGCAGCAACATGTTGTCGGCCATCATAGTTTTATAGATGTTGATGGCTATGATCCAGATATAAGAGTGAGCGATCCTGATCTGAGAAGGGTTACAAAAGATCAACCAAGGCGAAATTGTGAAGCGGTCTTTAATAAGGAAAATTTGTTTGGGGCCTTTCTCGAACAAGGGCTGTCGCAATGCTCTGAAATATAATGTACGACTGCAACTCCTCCACATAGCTGAGAGATGTGAATCCCAACCTTTGTCCATCAACACCATTAGTCGTGTATCTTTAGGACAAGATACCTCACTCAGTCTTTTGCTCTAGAGGAATGTATACTACTGTGGTTTTATGATATGCAGAAGTCCAGTTCTACTCTTGGAGTCATATTGGTATGGCCGGGTTATGGAATCCTCAGCGCTGTATGACCTAGGAAGCACAGATTGCACACGAAGGTCCATACTTAGCATAAGGCATAAGTGTGCATTAAGTCACATTAGATTTTCCTCCTCTAACGGCTGATCAGAGCCGATCAAGCTAATTAGTTATGTAGGGAATGAATGTGACACACATGTTTTCCTCCAAGTGTGAAGAACTTTAAATTTTTCATGAACACAATTGTGGAAGGGCTACTTCGTGCTCCCTGAGATAGATCATGAGATTTCATTTCCATGAGTATGGTTGACAAGGTAGGAGAGAAATATATGAGGCTGCAAATTAGATAAAGGGTGGTGATGCATGCTGAAAAGTGCATGGAAGATGAGTGGAATTCCTTGAGATTATAGTAAACGGTCACTTGCAGTTTAAGTTAACCATTCTATCGAATCAGAGCTCAACGGAGAGTGGAGTTCAAGGGGAAGTTTGGTTAAATTTCAGACCAGAATTTGGGACCGAACCTTCAAGTTTAAGTGACATCTGAGGAAATCCAAAGTTCATTAAAGATGAAGTTAAATAAATTTGACTTGGGATGTTAATGTTGGGGTGGACTATTGGGCAAGAGTTGATTTTCATAGTACAACCTTCTCTAGAGAGGGTCCAAAGTAACCATATTTTTGCACATCAGTGGGTTTAGAATGAGGGGAACTTAGCAAGATACAAGATATGGAGTAAATATAGTTGCATTTACTTGCACATTTCCTGAGGGGGAAGTGCGAACCATTTTGGCGATCTTATTAGGAATCCCAATGAAGAAGACATTCGAGGGCCATTGTGGAATTAAAGCGAGAAAAGATGACAAAGTACACAGAAATGGGGCAAAACACAAGTGTGAGTAAGACATTTCCCCTTGGGATTAGGACGAAACATTTTGGTGCGTCTGCCGGGAATTTAGCTTGGCACGTCTCTATAAGAGAGTGCCATAGCTTCGCCTAGCGCCACACGTTGGCCGAGCTTGCGGACCCCAGATCTAGTACATGAGCGAGGGGAGCTCATCCTCAGGAGCAACACAAACGCAAAGAGAGGAACGCGCTCAGAGAAGAGCCCTTGAAAGAGAAAGGAAGAGGTGGGAACCGCCAGGTGAGTCGACCTCGACTAGCTCAAGGAAATCTGCCAAAAACATGTACTCCCGTAGGAGAGTCGCGACTCAAGTACGAAAGTTTGAAGGAGGGATCATGAGGCCGCGCGTGCTAAATTTCTGGGATCGAAGTGATATTGACATCACAACTCTGTTTGAAATGGCTCAGCGGATTTTGGTTCACTTGGGGGACTTCACCAAGTTCTCAGGTGCTTGTTACGAGGATCCAGATAGTTTTATCCAACTGTTTGAGGTTACTTGTGAGGCCAATGAGGTAGTTGACCAGGATCAAAGGTTGAGGATTTTTCCAGCTATTCTTCGTGACGAGGCAGCCAATTGGTATGGGAATTTGACACCACAAGAGCGTGGAACTTATCAGATGCTCAAGGAAGCCTTCTTGGCAAAGTTTCGACGACAAGGCTTCCAAGATAGATTGGCCCAACAGATGGATTACTTGCGACAGGGAGTCAATGAGAACATCGATAACTACATTCAGAGAATGGAAACGTTGGTAAGAAAGATGGGTGTGAATGCCCCGAACGATGAGACATTGAAAAGAAGATTCATTTCGGGATTGAGAGATCCTACGGCACAACAGCATATCAGCCTGACAAGACCTGCAACTTTAATGGATGCTAAGGAACAAGCAAGGATTTGGGAGGAAGTACAATTATGTCAACAGAGGAAGATGGAGCTCTTATACAAACCTATGGGAGGCTCAGGGAACATTCCAATGAAAGATCCTGGCCAAGGAAGTCCTGCATTGACGACCCCAGCTTTTGTAGCTGCCACTAGTATGCCAGGCGAGGTAAAACCTATGCTAACTGAAGAACGAATATTGGAGTTGGTTATGCAAGCTATAAAAGCTGCCACAATGACCCAGGAAACATACACAGTAAAACCAGAGGTCACGACAAACCCGAATCAAGTGTTTCGATCAAATACATGGTGTGGAAAGTGCCATGGTTACGGCCATTTGGCTTCAGAATGCCCTACCGTCTCAAGAGTATTTACAGATAGGTCACCACCTAGAATGCGTTGCACTTTTTGTGGAAGAACAAATCACACAGAGGACCGATGTTACAACAAGAGAGCCTATGAAGAGAGGACCATGAAATCGGGAGATACAAGAGAAAGACCCTACACGGGATTGCCCGCTCAAAGTGTCCCACCTACATCTCATTGGGAAAACAGACCGACTTATGGATATGGTGCTCAAGGCCAGGGAGGAGACTATCCAAGAGGAGCCGCATGTGATCAAAGAAGAGACGGTCCAATCCAGTGTTGGAGGTGCCATGTCTTTGGCCATACTCAATCTAGATGTCCAAACGAAAAGAAACCAGTTGATTATACCCCGCTATGTAGGTACTGTAGTGGAGAGGGCCACTTTGATGAAGATTGTCCAAAACGAAGAGCTGCCGCCCGCAAGGAAAAAGGACTAGTAGGATCCTCGAATTATGTTGATACTCAGATGCATTCCACATCGAGAGCTCAAGAGCAAGTTCCTACGATCGGAGTAGTGTTCAAGACACCGAACCCTCAAGAAGGATCTAGCTCATCAATGCACTTTGTGGATGCTTACCATGCCAAGAAACCACATAAAGAGCCAACTGTGGCAGTAGTCACAAGGACCCAAGAGTATTCAAAGAAACATCAAGAAGGCGAAAGCGAAGAAGCGAGATCAGAGAAGATAACTGAGCATGGAGAGGTGAAAAACCAAGTTGGAGGATTTGCTGAGCAGCAAGAGTTTGAGGATGGGGAAGAGATAGAGATTCTTCCACCAGTGACCAAGGAGTTTGTGCCAGGCATAGCACCATTCCCCGAAAGATTAAGGGCTCAAAAGTGTAGGAAGGAAAGACAGAGTTTAGAGGAAGTGGACATCGTAAAGTTGCTCGCTGACACGGAAGTCACACTGGACATTGGCACATTGCTAAAATGTTCACCTGCCTATAGGAAACAATTCTACAACGAATATATTAAGAAGCCGAGGAAAGTTCGAGAGAAAAAGAGACAAGATAAAGACGTCCAAGGGATCATTCAAAGCATTACGACGCAAATTGATTTGAATGCTCCAGCTGTGACAGTCGAGATTAAAGGGTATGCAGTCCCTGGTGCTTAGTTAGATAGTGGAGCCGCAATCAACCTTATGACTGAGTTCATGATGAAAGCTTTGGGCCTCAACCACATGGAAGAAACTCCGATGTCCTTGAGAATCGCAGATCAAACACAAGTGAAGCCTGCGGGTCTTTTGAAGAATGTAAGCATAGTTGTGGGCGCTCTAGAGTTTAAGGTTGATTATCTGATAGTAAGACCAAGGACCTCAGAGGCTACCTTCTCGATCTTACTTGGACGGCCATGCCTGGTGCAAGCCGAATGTGTGCACGATTGGCGCACAAGATTTATCACAATTGGACCGAAGGGCGATCGAATACAACTTCAAGTGTCTCCAAACTTGACCGGCAAGAGATCGACAACAGCTGAGGAAAGGGAGCAGAAAGCAAAGGAAAAGGTTAGAGAAGAAATGGCGCGGGTACGATTTGCCCTGCGGACGAAGACTTCTAAGGACCTTTCACAGGATGGATTTAATCTGCAATTGGCCAACCTCCAACATGCGAAAGTGGGCGAGTACAAAGATCCACTATGTTACAAGGATGACTCAGACCAGGAGTTGCTGGGATGGTTGACACATACAAGTGAATTTGAGTGCTACATGTTGAGTATAGACGCAAAGGAAAATAAAGCTACTCAATCCCTAGAGAAGGGAACTTCAAAAGAAGAGTTGAAACTGGAGTTAGCTCCGACAATGGAAGTGCAACAGTTGAGAGAAAGGGTCAGGATGTTAGAAGAAGAGCTTCTAAGGAGAAGTCGACCATCGGAAAAGGAAGCGAAGAGTAAGTCTAAAGTGTCGGAAGCCATTGCAAAAGCTGAACTAAAGAAATTGGGTCCAATCGAAACAGAACAAAACCATGATTTACTGGCCAACCATGCACGCGTCATCGGGGAGCACTTTCCAATCATAGTGTCATCAAGGAATAAGGAATATTCGCGAGAAGCTCAGGTGGAAAAATGGGAAGTTTTTCCAGAAAAGTTCTTGAGCGTGGGGTCAGAGCTACCGGATGAAGTACGAGATTGCATTAAATTGGCACTCAAAAATTTCAGCAAGGCCTTTGCATGGTCATACATTGATATGAGAGGAATTGATCCCCGAATCTGCCAACATTATATAGACTTGGAAGAAGGCACCCGACCAATATGTCAACGACTCAGGCGGACAAATCCAGTCTACTCGGAATTGATCAAGCTGGAATTGACTAAATTATTGGAAGCAGGATTCATATATCCCATCGCATCCAGCGAATGGGTATCACCAATTGTAGTTGTTCCGAAGAAAAATAAGAAAATCCGTATTTGCATAGATTATCGTAGATTGAACGAGCGCACAAAGAAGGATCACTTCCCCTTGCCGTTTACTGATCAAATCTTGGATAGAGTGGCTGGCCATAAATTGTACTCATTTTTGGATGGCTTCAGTGGGTACAACCAGATCCAAATCCATGAAGAGGATCAATCAAAAACTACTTTCACCACGGAATGGGGCACATACGCATATCGTGTGATGCCATTTGGATTATCAATGCACCGGTCACATTCCAGAGGGCAATGATAGCTGCATATCAAGAATATTTGCAGGATTGGATGGAGATATTTCTCGATGACTTTGCGATCAGAGGCAACGATGAAAACATGATGGAGAGGATCGAAGCTATTTTAAGAAGAAGCATTGAAAAAGGCATCGCATTAAATCCTGAAAAAGTGTACATTTGGAGTCCGAAGAGGATTGCTTTTGGGACATGTTATTTTCGAAAAAGGGATCATAGTTGACGAGGATAAAGTACAAAAAATTGGACAACTTCCACCTCCTCAAAACTTGCGGCAACTCAGAGGATTCTTGGGGCATGCTAATTATTATGGATGATTTATATTAAATTTTGCAGCAATAGCAGCACCACTGACGAATCTTTTGAGGAAAGACCAACAATACCAATGGACTGGAGAGTGTCAGGTTGCTTTCGAATTGATCAAAAATAAATTGATAAATGCGCCAATTTTGGTAGCACCCGACTGGACGAAAGAATTTCATGTGCACACAGATGCTTCTCATACTGCGGTTGGAGCAGTGCTATGCCAAGACGATGAAAAGAAGTTGGACCACCCTATTTATTACGCAAGTCGCAACTTGAATAGCACTGAGAGGAACTACACGACTACAGAGAAGGAATTCCTCTCGATGATCTTTGCGGTAAACAAGTATCGGCATTACCTAATGGGAAAGCATTTCACGTTTTATGTGGATCACGAAGCCCTAAAGTATATCATTAATAAACCTGAGCTATCAAGGCGATTGATGAGGTGGATGCTACTCCTACAAGAATTTCAGTTCACAGTGGTAACCAAACCAGGCAAAGCGCACATATTGGCCGACCATTTATGTCGAATTATTAATGAGGAGCCAATCTTTGGTGTGCCCGACAATGCTCCTGATGGACATCTATTCCAGATTGATGCTAAAGTACCTTGGTATGCGGACTTGGTGAATTTCTTGTGCACCAGTAAATATCCGCCAGGAGCAAGCAAGAGAGAGAAGCAAAAACTATTAGCACTGGCAAAATACCATAGCATCATTGGTGGGCAGCTCTATCATTTTTTTGTACATGAAAGCATTTATCGAAGGTGTCTCGAGGAAGAAGAAGCAACCCTAGTGTTGAGAGCATTACATGATGAACCCTGCGGTGGGCATTTTGCTGGTGAGCTGACGGCAAGAAAGATCTTATTGGCTGGGTATTGGTGGCCAATGCTGTTCAAAGACTCTCACACATACTGTAAGAAATGCGACAAATGCCGAAGAATGGGCAAACCAACATTAGCACATGCAGCTCCTCTTACGCCGGTGTTGGCTCTTAAGCCTTTTGAAAAGTGGGGAATCGATTTTGTGGGGCCTATTGATCCTCCCTCAAGACGTAGATCCAATAGGTATATCTTGGTCTGCACTGACTATGTTACCACGTGGGTAGAAGCCAAAGCTCTGAAGACTGACCGAGCTGTTGATGTAGCTAAATTTTTGTACGAACAAATTATCACCCGATTCGGATGCCCGTTGGAGATAGTAAGTGATAGAGGGACACATTTTGTCAACGAATTGATCGAGGAATTAATGGAGTTATATAAGATCAAACATAGGAAAAGCACTCCATATTACCCGAGAGCGAATGGACAAGTGGAGGTTACCAACAAGGTTCTTGAATAGATTCTAACAAAGACAGTAGCTGTGCATAGGTGAGACTGGGATGAGAGACTTTTGGAAGCTTTGTGGGCGTATAGAACATCCTACCGAGTGAAGACAAAGAGCACTCCGTTCTCCCTAGTATATGGCGAGGAAGCCATCTTTCCCATCGAAAAAGAAGTGCCGACATTAAGAGTGGCCATCGAGGCCAGGATGGGAGAGGAAGAGTCATTGAAGGAAAGGTACATACAATTGGTCAAGCTAGAAGAAAAGAGATTCATTGCACAGCAAAGTCTGGAAGCTATTCAGAGAAGACGTAAAGAGAGGCATGACAAGAATCTCAGGACCTATGCGATTCAAGAAGGGGATTTGGTGCTAGTTTATGATAGTAAATATTATAAATTCCCGGGGAAGTTATAGACAAGATGGGCAGGACCGTTTAAGGTGGTGGAACTCAACTCCAATGGTTCCATGCAAATTCAAGATTTAGGAGAAGAATGTGCTCCCGTGAAGGTTAACACGCTTCGAGTTAAACCATATTTCAAGTAGCATTAGGACGGGAGAAGCCAGACGAGATCCAAGCAGAAGGACGTAGTAGACTCTTTGTACATAGATGTATAGTTATATATATATATATATATATATATATATATATATATATATATATATATATATATATATATATATATATATATATATATATATATATATATATATATATATATATATATATATATATATATATATATATATATATATATATATATATATATATGCGCATATGTAAGCTATGATCTTTGTGTCATAAATATTATCCCTTGCTAGCTCAAGAATTTTGGACTTCTAATTATTTTTCTTGTGTTGCGCAGAGACTGTTAGGAGCTAAGTAACAAAATGGCAGATCAAATAACTCAACTCTATTTGTACGAGCTAAGGATATATTTCTCGGACCAAACATTCGCCCGCATGGACATAGATGTCGACCACTTTGAGACGGAATATGATGTGGAGGAAGCGCACTGGCTGGTATGCTTCATAAACCAGGGTTTGGGTATTATATTTTATATTGAGTGTTTTGATGAATACCTCACCCAACATGTAGGATGGGTAGGGGATCGATATTACTATTTCGACGATTCGAGGGAAATGCCTAACGAAGAAAACGATATCACTTGGGCTTGGGCAGATGTGTTAACAATAGGAAGTGATGACGGAGCTCCTGAAGTTGAGCCTGACTCGCCCTAGGGAAGTCGTCGAGATGCGAGTACGAGTTGAGGCTATATGAGACATCCCAGAGACTCACATTCTAGAACATCTAAGGATAGGTATACGAGGGACCAAGGCATAGCCGGCTGTAGTTACCTAGTGAAAAGTCAAATCGATGAATACATATGTAGTGTCTGTAATTGAGAGAATGGAGTGAAGAGGTGGTTGATCTGTCAAAGGCTAGAGTGTATATGTTTGCATGCATGTGTGGGAAAAGTGGGGAAAATCCCTTTCTCCCTCTCCCTAATTCTCAGGACTTGGGTAAATTAATTAACTATGAAAAAAAAAAGAAGAAAAAGAAAAGAAAAGAAAAAAATTTGTGTTGCTGTGATCGTACCAATGCGCTATGGTGGGCTAGTAGGTGGGTGGATTTATCCTAGCCGGGTGGTTAGGACCACGAGCCGGAGCTAGTTTCGCCATTGTCGGCCATCACAGTTTTACAGATGTTGATGGCTATGATCCAGATATAAGAGTGAGCGATCCTGATCTGAGAAGGGTTACAAAAGATCAGCCAAGGCGAAAGTATCATTACTTTCAGCATTGGTATCTAGCATGGCTCTATGGGCTTCTTGCTTTCAAAAGCATCTTCGTGGATGATTTTGTTGCACTGAAATCAAGCTCGATTGGCCGGATCAAACTCCCAAAAATGACTTCATTGGAATCATGCATCTTTTGAGGTGGGAAGTTGTTCTATGCTTTGTACATGCTGGTTTTTCCTCATTGTTTTGGCTGCCACAGTGGGTTTCAAGTGGCTATTTTGTATTTGATAAGCCAGTTGGTAGTTGGGTGGACTCTTGCTTCTCATGTTTCAAGTCGCCCATGTTGTAGAGAAGGCCGACTTTCCAGTCCTAGAGAAGAAAGATGGAATCTCAAAAGTATCGGAAGGCTGGGCAGAGCTTCAGGCCAGGACGACAAACAATTTCTCAACAGATTCTCTGTTTTGGCTCCACGTGAGTGGTGGTCTAAATTTTCAGATTGAGCATTCAGGGGGGCAGGTCCATTCCTTTCTATTGTTCTGAAAAAGAAACAGAAAAGGGGGAACGACGGCTATTGGCTCCATCCATAGAAGGGGGAAATCTTGCCAAGGGGAAGGTACCAAAAAAGGCGGGCAGCAGAGGAGTCTAGTAGGTGGATGCTCTGGAGGCTCAACCTGTCATTTTAAAAGGACATGGAGGAGAAGCATCGAGGTCTTCTTCATTGGCATTTTTGTTCTTTTGGTTTTGTATAATAGGGGTGCAGGACAACAAAAAGGGGTTGGCTCGGGTGTTGACTGGGGGCACACACAGGGAAGAACGCAGGGGAGGTCTTCTCTTCGCCACTAGGAGGGGGGGAGTGTGACGGTGACTGCTGTTTTTCGCCTTGGTTTGAGGTTGCTGCCCGCCATTCAGTGTCTGTTTTCTTGCGATTCCACTTTCTCTGCTCCTAGGCCATGATTGACAAGAGGGAGGGTTGCTGTCACACAGTGGAGAGATCGGAAGGGCGACAGATATCAAGCGGGCATATATTGGTCAGAAGAGAGAGCTGAAGGGAGTTTTTGGCTGTTACATACGGTACACCCAACTCGTCCATCGGGGGAAGGAGGAAGAAGGTAGCAACGGGGGGTGGCTGGTTCTTTTCTGCTGTTCGGGGAAGCATTCATAGAATTTCTAGGAGGGCTGAAGTCATCCTGGTACCCAATCACTGGAACTGAAAAGGTTTGATTCCTTCCTTTCCCTTCATCGTGACCCTCAGTGATCTGCCACTTACGCTGTAACCTGTACGTCCATACATATGCTCCTTACCTTTACTAATGCATTCCATGAAGAGTTTGAATGTCTCTGTTTCTGTATGAATTTTCATGGCAAGATAAAGTCATCAGGTGTATTTCTGGAGCGGCATTCCTATTCTCTGAGTACGTTGTAATCGAGGATTTAACGTAGAGGATTTTAAATATCAATAGGAGTTGTATCGACTGGAAGTGGCGAGTTATTTTCATCTAGTGAAAAAAGGGAGATGCAAATCTTTTGCTCGTGATTGAGATGTCTATCTAACCCTGCATCAAAAGTCCTTTGAAATTATGTTTTGGATATTGAATCTACTGCTCCCGTACATGTAGATATGTGGAGAGAACAAAAATGAAAGAAATAACTGGTTGATCGTTTCTTTGAAATGGTATTGCATGTCAATCCAAGAGAGAGAGTGAAGGGAACAAGATAGGGGGTTCTGCGTGTAGTGCAAGTGCATGTACAGTAACGAGTGGAATACATAACAAAAGGCAAGAGTACAATCACCGATGGAAAAATCAAGAGAAAATTTGACTTTATTAGTCTATGTAGCATAAGTAGGTCTTCGAGTAAATATGGGGGTTAGATAGCATTCTGTTTCAAAAGAGGCCATTACAGTGTTAGGAGTCCCAAATTTGTGTTAATGTCTGCGACCTGTCCCAAATGGTTTCCCACATCAAATCTATGTAATACACACGCTCTTTATCTAAAGATGATGATGCATACCCTTCATATCTGAATCAAAACACCTATTGTGAAGCGGTCTTTAATAAGGAAAATTTGTTTGGGGCCTTTCTCGAACAAGGGCTGTCGCAATGCTCTGAAATATAATGTACGACTGCAACTCCTCCTCCACATAGCTGAGAGATGTGAATCCCAACCTTTGTCCATCAACACCATTACTCGTGTATCTTTAGGACAAGATACCTCACTCAGTCTTTTGCTCTAGAGGAATGTGTACTACTGTGGTTTTATGATATGCAGAAGTCCAGTTCTACTCTTGGAGTCACATTGGTATGGCCGGGTTATGGAATCCTCAGAGCTGTATGACCTAGGAAGCACAGATTGCACACGAAGGTCCATACTTAGCATAAGGCATAAGTGAGCATTAAGTCACATTAGAGTTTCCTCCTCTAACGGCTGATCAGAGCTGATCAAGCTAATTAGTTATGTAGGGAATGAATGTGACACACATGTTTTCCTCCAAGTGTGAAGAACTTTAAATTTTTCATGAACACAATTGTGGAAGGGCTAGCTGAAAAGTGCATGGAAGATGAGTGGAATTCCTTGAGATTATAGTAAACGGTCACTTGCAGTTTAAGTTAACCATTCTATCGAATCAGAGCTCAACGGAGAGTGGAGTTCAAGGGGAAGTTTGGTTAAATTTCAGACCAGAATTTGGGACCAAACCTTCAGGTTTAAGTGACATATGAGGAAATCCAAAGTTCATTAAAGATGAAGTTAAATAAATTTGACTTGGGATGTTAATGTTGGGGTGGACTATTGGGCAAGAGTTGATTTTCATAGTACAACCTTCTCTAGAGAGGGTCCAAAGTAACCATATTTTTGCACATCAGTGGGTTTAGAATGAGGGGAACTTAGCAAGATACGAGATATGGAGTAAATATAGTTGCATTTACTTGCACATTTCCTGAGGGGGAAGTGCGAACCATTTTGGCGATCTTATTAGGAATCCCAATGAAGAAGACATTCGAGGGCCATTGTGGAATTAAAGCGAGAAAAGATGACAAAGTACACAGAAATGGGGCAAAACACAAGTGTGAGTAAGACATTTCCCCTTGGGATTAGAGACGAAACAAAAGCAAACTAGAGATGTGCATAAAATGCACATTGACTCTTCAATTCAACCTTTATATCTCATTCATACAGATGTGTGTGGTCCTATGCCCAGAAGGTCATTAGGTGTTTATCTTTACTTTGTCACTTTCATAGATGATGCTATAGAAAATTTTGGGTATATCCTATCAATTCGAAGTATGAGGTATTCCCTACTTTCAAAAAATGGCTTGCTTCAATTGAGACTCAAAAAGGAACTAATCTCAAAGCTTTATGTTCAGATAATGGGGGTGAGTATACCTCACATGAATTCAATCTTTTCTGCCAATCTACAGGAATTTTTAGAGAGCTTACGATTATTTATACCCTAATACACAATGGTGTACCTGAGAGGACAAATAGAACTATTCAAGATCGAGTAGTCTCTATGTTGCATCATGCAAACCTTTCACAAGTCTTTTGAGCAAAAGGAGTATTGAGTGCAATTCATCTGATTAACCTTTCACCTAGTACTACCAAAGGTCTGAAAATGGCACAAGAGTTATGGACAGGGAAGCCACCATATTATGATCATCTTCAAGTTTTTAGGTGTGAAGCATATGTTCATATACCCAAGAATCTTAGAAAAAAGTTGGACCATAAGTCAAAGAAACCCATTTTTCTTGGATATGGTTGAGGAGGACAATTTGGATATCCTTTATGGGATCCTAAAACAAGATTAGTGATCAAAAGAAGTGATGTCATTTTCAATGTGTCTAAGATGCATAAACAACCCATTAAGGAGGTTGAAGTGAGAAGAGTGGTGTTTGAGGATACTATTCCTCCGGTTAGCATGCATAAAAATGTTGCATATAGGGACATTCAAGAGAATGTTTGATCAGATCAATCTACAAATTTTCATGTTCATCAACCATTGAGATGCTCTACATGTGTCTCATATCCACCTGATAGATATGTTCTAGGTTTAGGCTTTGTAGCAAATCATAATGCATTTACTCGTCCATCATTGACCGTTTTAATTTTAGAAGCTTATACTCCAAAGCCTCAAATTCAACATCTTACACAAATTTATGACTTCACGGTCAATTGACATTCCATTCACATGCGAGTTTATCACACATGTTAATGTGGAGAATGCATGTAATGTACATCCACTTCAAAGCTTAATAGACCCACTAGAGAGGAACATTTATATAGTTCCAAGTATTGTTGAAGAATCACTCAAAAATTTGACATACAGAAAGACAAAAAGATGAAGAAAGATAAAGAGAAGCAGAAACAAAGCATTCAGAAAATCAAGACTTAGTGAAGGGACAAATTCACGACTGTAATATAGTTCATAGAAACTTCCAGAAATACAAGTTTTGAATCTCGGATCAAAATGTATATATATGAGTGAAGAAGGGAGCAAATAGGTGCAGAAGAACCAGAATAGAATAGCGCATATAGAAACTAAGGATAGTGATATAGAAGACGCTAGAGATTGCGTTGTAGAGATGAATAATAGAACCTGAACTGTCAGGTATTCATCTGAGAGAGATGGTAAGGAATAACTACTCAGAGTAGGAGAGTTTTCCATAGCTTTGAACAAAGTGAGGCCAAGCTATTTTTGTACACATCTTCTCTAATAGAAAACACATGTTCATGTGGAAGTTTGAGCGCATTCTTAGTATGTGAAGCAATCTGAGTGATTTCATGTTACTGTGAAAGTTAGTTAACATTTACAGTTTTCTCAGTAGACATTTTTCCGGTACTTGTGAAAGTTAGATCTCACAACATAGTGTAAAGATTTTCATGAGTGATAGCTCATCTTGAAGCTAGGAGTTGTTGGTGCAGACCAATCACCAATTGAAGTTTGGAAGACAAGAGATGGAGACAAGATCAAGTTTTGAAGCAAAGAAAGTGGTTATATTCACAGGATGAAGGATATGTACACATATGTACATTAGTGAAGACATAAATCACTTAGACTTTTTGATTAGTCATAAACTTGTACATATTTGCCTATAAATACTTGAAAAAATGTCGCGGCAATAGAGGAGACAATAGGAGAGTATGAGAATAGTGCATTTGTAAGTTGTAAGACTCATTAGAGTTCATGGAAATGAGTTGAACTCTCTCTCATCACTCAGTTGTAAAAATTTTTGAGAAATAGAAGAAAAGTTGCACCCGATGTTTCTGTGTTTCTCCTCGTGTAGTAGATCTTTTGTGAATTCCTTTTGGAGATGTCTAAGTCATAGTTAATCAATCTATGGCTAGAGTTTGAGAATCTAATTGTAATCAGGTTAAGAGAATTGTGTGTCAACTTGTTCTTTTGGAGATTAACACTCTCCATCAGTGGTATCAGAGCAGGAAGCATCAGAATTGAAGAAAGGAGGATCCAGACTGCTGCAGCTACAAAGAATTTGACATCTGAAGATTCAAAAGGTGAAAGTTTGCAAGGAAAGCTTGAGAAGGAGATCATACGACATCAAGGAAGTCAAAAGGAGTATCATTCGAAGTAAAGGTAACTTTATACTTCATAAAGGTTGAAGAATTCAATATACAGGTGAAGGAAGGATGGGAGATTCTCTTCAAATAGAGAAGTTGGATAGAGAAAACTATCCTGCATGGTCAATGAGGATGGAAGCTCATCTAATGAGCAAAGATTTGATAGCTTACATTACAGGTGAAGAAGAAAAGCCACAATTCAGAGATCCTAGTGTTCCAACTAGGGAGGAATTAACAGATTTGAAGAATTGGATGAAGAAAGATGCTCAAGCTAGGAGCATTATCTATATGGCAGTCAATGATTACTTGCTACCTCACATTAGAGGTCTTGAAAGTGCAAGTGATATATGGAATGCTTTGGAAGAGCATTTCCAAAACACCACAAAATCAAGGAAGGCATCTTTATGGGCAGAATTTACAACTTTCAAGAAGAAGGCCTCTCAATCCATTTCAGATTATGTAACAAGGATGAAAGACATTGCAGATGCATTAGGAGCTGTTGATGAAGATATTGAGGAGGATAAATTGGTAAGGCAAATCCTTACAGGTTTGAGAGGTGATGACAAATGGAAGCCATTCATTTTGTCTACAGAATTATCACTTGATCGTTTCACTCCTGATTTAAATCAGTTGCTAGGTCATATGCTAACATTTGAGCAGGATGTTAAAGGAGATGGTGACAAAAGTACAGGTCATGCAATGTACTCAAAGGACAAGAAGAAAGCTAACAAAGGAAAGCAACAATCAGGTGAAGATGAAGGCACAACTAGTCAAGCCAACTTCCTAAGAGGTAGAGGAGGTGGCAAAGGTAGAGGAAGAGGCAGGAACAACAAAGATGGAGCCAAAGCATGCTGGATTTGTGGTAAGACAAATCATTTAGCTAATATTTGTTGGCATAATAATCAGAGTAATGGTGGATATAATCAAAACTATAATTCAAGAGGAAGAGGTGGCAGAAATCAAAGAGGTAATTTCAGAGGTAGAGGTAGTAGGGGTTACTTTGGAAGAAATGCAGGTAGAGGTTTCCAAAGTCAACAATATAACAATACCTACTACAATTATGCTTCAGATCAAAAGGAAGATTCAACATTGATAATGAATGCAACTTGTGAAAGGCAGAGTGAAGATCAAAGAGTCTTCTACATTGACTCAGGGTGTAGCAATCACCTGAGTGGTAACATAGCCTTGATGACTGATTTGGAGAATAAGGTATCTAATCATGTTGTTCAAACAGGTGACAACACAAAACACAATGTGAAGTCAATTGGATCAGTGAAAGCCAAGGATGGTAGCACCTTGTTGAGTAAGGTTTTGTATGTTCCTACAATTCCTAAGAATTTGATAAGTGTAGGACAAATTGTGGAAAGAGGTTATGAAGTAAGGTTCACTAATGAAGGAGTGTTTGTGGAAGACCCTAGCAATGGGTATAAACAAATTGTTTCAGGGAAGAAAGAAGGAAGATTGTTCACATTGAAGATTCAAGGTAATGTTGGTCATGCCTTGTTCACTTATAGAGGACATAAGATCTCTGAGTTAGATCTTTGGCATAAGAGGCTTGGACATTTCAATGAAAGAGGTATTAAAGACATGATTAATAATGGTTCAGTGCTTGGATTGCCTAATGTTGCAGGTCAACATATGACATACAGATGTGAGGCATGTCAATTAGGTAAAGCTCATAAGCAACCCTATTCTAAGCATGGGTTTATGTATTCAGAGAAACTTGAGTTGGTACACACAGATGTGTGGGGACCATCAAAGGATTTCACTATCAATGGTTCAAGGTATTATGTGATTTATGTTGATGATGCTACCAGATGGATCACTATCTATGTGATCAAAGATAAGTCAAAAGTATTCAATACTTTCAAACATTATCATATGTATGCAGAGAGAATTACAGGACATAAGTTGAAGAGACTAAGGTCAGAAGGAGGGGGAGAGTATTTCTCTAATGAGTTCAGTGATTACTTGTGGAATGCAGGTATAAAAAGAGAGGTTACTTGCAGGTACTCTCCTCAACAAAATGGTGTAGCAGAAAGGAGGAATAGGACTCTTATTGAGTTTGCAAGGTCCATGATGAAGGAGAAAAATTACCCAAATTATTTGTGGGCTGAGGCTGTAAATATAGCTACTTATTTGGTCAATAGGCTACCTTGTAAAGCCTTGCAGGGTATGACATCATATGAGGCATGGTGGGGTAAGAGACCTACATTAGATCATTGCAAAGTATTTGGATGTTTGGCCTATGCATATGTGCCATCACAATTAAGGCACAAATTGGAACCTAAAGCTGAAAAATATGTGTTTATTGGTTATGATGATAAGCAGATGGGATACAGGTTGTGGAATCCATCCACAAAACATTTTCTTGTATCAAAAGATATTACATTTGATGAGCAAGGTACTTGGTATGCAGGTACTATCAATATTAATACAGATGATGAAGAAATTGTGAGCCAAAGGAAAGGTAAATCAAAGATTCAAATATTTGATGAGCAAGAGAATAATGAAGTGCAGGTTGAAGTGGAAGAGACACCAAGATTTGATCCTGAATGTGAAGAACCAGAAACCTCAAGAAGTGGAGAACTCAGGAGGTCTACAAGACACAAGTGGCAACCTACAAGGTATAGCTATGATACTTCTTTTTTGGCTACCAAAGATTATGCTTACATGGTAAAAGCAGATGAAGACCCTTCTACATATGAAGAGGCAAAAGGTAAAGAAAATTGGGAGAAAGCTATGCAGGAAGAATATGATGCTGTTGGAAGCAGCCAGAGGCACAGACGCCACGGAAGCATGTAAAGAAGGAGTAGGGAGCCAGGCGGATCAACCAGGCGGATCAATTTTTCAAACAAATATATTTCTTATTAATTATCCAAACATTCAACAGTGATTGTTATCACTAATTGTAACATATGTATCATAGAAAACCCCATTTTGTAATCCATAGCTCCATTTTGTGCAAGCCGAGGAGTCCTCGAGCTTGAGGAGCTTAGGTAGAATACACGTACCAATTTTCGTTATTTTTAGACATCGTTTACCCTTCCAAATAGCATCTAGGACCTATTTTTTAACTAGGCCGGTCACTAGATGTGAAACCGGTCAAAACTAGTCTAGAAACTATAAAAAGAGCTAGAGAGCTCATTTTTGAGGTTGGTTCATTGGAGCTTGGTTGAGATTAGAGTTCTTGTGAGCTTGTAAGAGTATTCTTGAGTAATAGAGCTAATTTCCCACCTTCCATTGTGTCTTGCTTGTCTCTTCATTGTGTGTGTGTATGTGTGTGTGCATCTTTGTGCTTCTCACCTTCACTCTCACATCATCTCACGTTCACGATCTTCATATCACTCCTACCTCTCCCACGGATTGACATTAAGGAGGTGACGCTTCTTAACGTGGTATTTACCATTGTGCTAGAGCAACACCAAATTTGGCGCCGTTGCCGGGGATCGAGTCTAGGACGAATGTGTGATGGTAAGAGTATAGCAAGAAGAGGCGTTGGAAGGTAAAAATTTCAGTTTTTGTTGTTGTTTTTACTTAGTTTTTAGTGTTTTTCACCTTCCCCACACTCCATCTTCATCATTGCATCATCATCTCCATTTCCAAAAAAATCAGAAAATTCACCATATCCACCCATTCACCTCATTTCCCCTCATTTGTGCATGCGAGAGAGCGAGAGAGAGTTTTTGCGATTGTATGTGCTTGCTTTTTCTTGAGTTTTCTTGCAGGTACAGAGCTTCAGAGCATCAGGAAAGCTTCCAACAGGTAAAAAATGTACTTTCTGTCAGAGATTTCCGAGTGTGGCGGACCATCGCGATGGTCTGCAACTTTCGGATTTTGAGGTAGGCGACCACACCACGAGGTAGGCGATCCCTGCGCATACACGGAACCATTTTTGCATTTCAAAAATTTGTTGTTTGGTGGACCATCGCGATTGGCTCGGACCATCGCGATTGTGTCGCACCATCGCGATAGGCTCACGCCATCGCGACGGCTCGGCCGGACCATCGCGACGGTTTGCTTTTTCGGACCATCACGACGGTTCACTTGAGCCATCGCGACGGTTCACTTGGACCATCGCGATTGTCCAGTGGACCCCGCACCATCGCGATTGGCTTAGGCCATCGCCACGACAGTGCCACGTGTCACGATAGACCATCGTGACGGTTCACTTTTTGGACCATCGCGACAGCCCAAAATCGGACCATCGCGATTGGCTCAAGCCATCGCATCGCGGACCATCGCGACGGTTCACTTCGGACCATCGCGATTGTTCCCCGTTGACCGTTGACTCGCGCCATCGCGATTGTCCACTTGATCGGTCCATCGCGACGGTTCACTTTTTCGGACCATCGCGACGGTCCATTTCCACGCCATCGCGACGGTTCGCTTGGACCATCGCGACGGTCCCAGACCATCGCGATTGTCCACCCCTATCGCAATTTTTGGGCCCCAATTTTTGACCAAATTTGAGGGTATTTTTGAGAAATTTTTGGACCATTAGACTCATAGGAGACCCCTTTGCTCATATTTGAAGGAAAACCTGATTGTCAGTTTTTAACCCCCAGGGCCTGAACGCGTATAACTTTCTCATCCGAAGTCCGTTTTTTGAGCTTAATAGCTCGTTAGAAAGCTCGTGACATCTATTTTTGGATAAACTATTTTGAAGTTCACCTAGTTGGGACTAGGAAGCCAGGGGGCACACATTGGAAATTTGGGCAAACGAGAAGGGACTTAAAAAGGAGTATGTGCTCAAGTGTTTAATCATCTTGTGAATTGGTCTAACATTGGAATTTTCCAGGTCTAGCAAGGGCAATCCAAGGCAAGCAAGCAAGGCAGTGAAGACAGCAGAGCTTGGGAAGCACGGCTTCTTGGGCAACAGGGCATCAGAGCAACCAGACAAGACGACTCGAGGTTGGAAGATTACTCAACCCCCTCAGTCAATTCTTAGCTTAGGCTAAACGGTAGCATTGTGGATTAACGACGATAGGAACGCCTCAAGTTCAAGATACCTAATTCTTTCAGGTTTAAGACTTAAAGTAAAGGTGTGTGTGACGAAAACCTAAAGAAAAGAACATAAGTCTGACGGAACGAGAACTCAAAATTATAACGAAAAGTCGAATTCCTGACGCACAAATTAAGACAAGAATCTAGAGAAAATTAAAAAAAAAAGAATCAAGCAAGTAATCACAAATAACCATTGACGATCTAAGGGTGTAATTGAGCGTGCAAGGAAGGAAATTAATGAACCTTAGATCAGGGAGACACATAGGTAAGTCGGACCGAAGAAGCCTTAGATCATCAGAGGCTAGTGTAAGAACCACCGCTCGATCTTGGGCTCAGCAATTGAATAGCAATTATCCCTACGAGAGCTCTGAGACTAGTGAATCTGAAATGGCATTTAGTGCAGATAGACCAGAAGGAGGGTCTCATGTAGCATACCTAGAAAAACCTGAAGGACCCTATAGAACGCAACTAGAGTTTCTCCGAACCAACCGATTAGGTGCTCGCATCTATGAGGATGGTTTGCAAAGGCAAGTGGTGCAACTGCACAACCCTGATCAACCCATTGGATTGGAAAGACCAGTGGTGAAATTTGAGAGAGACGCTTACATAGACAAAGAAGGAACCATGTACGTTCTAAGTACGCAGCCAAACGATACTAATGAGTTTGGCACAATCCAATTAGAAACGGAAGCGAAATTTCAAGGAAAAGAACCGTTAGAAGAACCTAGAACACCTAGAGGAAAATCCGTATTAACGAGAGTACTCATCCCAGAGTGGATCCCTCAAGATAACAGGAGCACCGAGTTGTTTGTAAATAAAGAGACAGATGAAGCCTTTTGGAGGTACAGAAAGGAACACCCTAGTGAGATAGGCATCATTACAATCTATGAATTCAAGGACCCAGATACACCTGGAAAGGTGGTATACCTGGATGAGACTTCAGAAAGAGTCTTTGTGGTGCCTGAGCGCGCTAAAAACACATACACATGGAGAGGTGAATTGATATTCCCTCCATCTAGAACGAACATGAATACAAATCAACAAGGGGCAGGAACATCCTCAGCCCATGGAAATCAAAGAGAAGGAAATCACGAGAGACCGGAAGTAAGCTTCAATCACCCCATAGGGAGAGATAGAACAACCACGAACACTAATAGGACGGATAGACAAAGAGAACATGGAATACCAGGTGGTAGAGATGATTTTCCTCTACCTAGACCACGTGAACACGCAAGAGTATTGAGACCCACACAGTTGGTAAAATCAATGAAAAATTATTTTGATGGGACAGGAGATCCCTATGACCATGTCGCAGAATTCAAGCAAGTACTGAGAGCAGAACAAGTCGAGGACATGTTCACGCAGTACAATGCATTTGGACTAACGTTAAAGAATACCGCTTTAACTTGGTTCCAACCACTGCAACAAAGGCAATTTAGAGACATCCATCACTTTTTAGAGTCATTCATCACTGAATTCTCTAAAAGTGGGGTTAGACATGACACGTCTTCGTTGATTCATAGCTTTAAACAGACCCCTCAGGAAACAGTTAGACTGGCAGGACGTAGGTTCAGACAATATGTTGAACGATGTCCAATGCAAGAGCTACCCTCACAGGCCAAACAAGTATCATTGTTCCTAGATGGCTTGTTGAGCGCTAAACTACGCTCCTATGTGTACCTAAAAGAACCCAGAACGCTAGAGGAGTGTGTAAGAATATGTATAGACATTGAGGATAACCTAGGAGAGGAATTAGAGCTCTCAAAGGTCTATAAGGACTCAGATTGTTCTTCTCTAGCATCCACAAAATTGTCTAATTCGATAGAGGACCTAGCAGAAAAAGTGGCCCAAAAACTAGGAGTTTCTAGTAAACAGGTGCCCAAGCTGCCAACCAATGTACGTTGTTACACTTGTGGAGGAAATCATTTGGCAAACGTGTGTCCCAATGCACCACAACCACAAGCCAACCCTAGTGGCCAATATTGTACAATTGAGAGAAGATACACGAATCACACGGCTCAAGACTGCCCATACAACAAACAAACCGTGAGACAAAACTACCCGCAAACATACCAGCAGCCAGGTAGGTATCAAGGCCAATACAATGCTCAACCTTATTACTATAGGCCTCCTCAGAACTACCCATACCAGGCTCAACAGAGACCTCAACCTGTTTTAGCTCAGCAGCCACCCCCACCAGCGAATGTCATCTCAGTCAAATACGCTGCTGCAGAAGAGAACCTAAGTAAGGCCTTAGTGCCTTCTTCACCCTTGATCACCGAAAGTGACCCGAACTCAAACAGTTTTGACTCCACTCATGTAACTAGTCCACCCGCTTATTACACGGAGTCACCAGAACATGTGGAGACATATCATTATGATAGTCCACCAATGGAACCTAGTTGGGAGCCAGACTATGCTAATGTGATGTACGCAAACCCAAACCCACGGCCCCAATTGAGACAACAGAGACCACAGGGCCCTAGAGGACCATGCTTTAGGTGCCAGGGAGATCACTTCATTAAGGATTGTCCACACCCCCCAATAGCAAGGCAATCACAGTACTATAGCATACAAGGCTTTTGTGCCGACTGTGGCAAAGAGCACATAATCAAAGATTGTCCTAAGAACCCAGTTAACGCTCCGAATGTGACACCGATCAACGTGATAGGCATTGTAAACAATGCAGATGGATCCAACCCTACGTACGTGCCTATCCAAGCTATAACCAGAGCCCAGGCGCTCTTACAAAACCAACAGCTTAATCAAGAGAAAGTAGCCGGAACTAGTGAAGTTGCAGAATCTAGCAGTAAAAAGACGAAATCTTGGAAAGATTCTAGGGAAAGAATCAAGAGAAAGTGGAGTAAAAAGATAAGTGAGTTGGAAGGAAGTCTAAGAGAATCTAGAGCCAAAATACAAGAATTGGCCTCACAGGAATTAAATCAAGAAAATCCAGCTCAGAAATCAGGATCAGTCTTAGCGGAACCCATACCCGAAGATCTAGACATGATGTTTCGTGCATATCAGGCTAGAATAAAAGAGGGACCTCAAGTCACGGAAATGAGTAAAAACTACCCTCGAGCTGATCTAGAAATTGAGAGAACTAAACTGTGCATGAAGATGGTAGAACTAGCACAAGCTTTGTTCGAAGCCTCTAGATATCTTAATTGGAATAACATGGCAAAACCGGAACTACACTTTCAAGGACTAATGGAGAGGCTAGAACACTTGATAGAAAGCAAAGAGAAAGAGGATCAGCATAGGAACCCTATTGTCACAGAGACACAGGAAAGGAATGCACCATCTCTGTCTCAAGTACCTAATACAGAAAGTCAAGATAACCTATCTTCCATACAGAGGTACTCACATGAATTTTTGAGAGAAATACAAGAAGAGAAATGGAGAAAAGAACAAGGAAATCATCCTCCTATTCAGGAAATAAACGACTTGCAGGAACAATTTCCCCAAGACATCCCCTCTATATATGATGAGGTAGAGGTGGAACAACTGAGTGAACCCACACGATTTGAATCTAATTCTTTACAAGAATTACCTCAGTTCACAGGACCTTGGGAAGCAAAGTCTATTAGTATGAGAGCACCCACGATAATAGTGAGGAATGAAGAATCAGTGATCCCTAGGAACACGGAAGTGATCAAGAGTACGAAAGTACAGTGTAATCTCACTCTGGAAGAATTGTTAAAGGTAAAACCAGAATTGTGGAAGCACGTAGCAAATCAATTCCCTGAGCTAGCTACCACACCCTCTCAGATAGGATCACATAAGAAGGTACCAGAGATACCCGTGGAAAAGATTGGAGACGTAAGCGAAGGAGAGGAAGGTAACACATATCTTCCAATAACCCATCAAGGCTACACCACGAAAGCCATCTTAGATTCAGGAGCCGGAGTAGCCATCGCTACCACCGCTTTATGGAAACGTTGGGGTAAGCCAGCACTCAGACCCACCAGGATGAAACTACAAATGGCTGATGGACACATAGAAAAACCATTAGGCTTACTAGAAGGCATATCTCTCACCACTTGTGGTGTAGAATTTGAGCATACTTTCGCCATTTGTGACTTCGCGAAAAATCATGCATATGAGATGATATTGGGACGACCATTCATGCGTCAGTTGCAAATTGTACAAGATTGGGGAACTAATTCTTTGTACTTGCAACACTTAGGAGTGACTACCAAAGTCAATCTTAAAGACTATTCACACAGAGATGTACCCCCAATACAATGGAATACCATCCATAAGACTCCAGTAGAGACGGAATCCGTGCACTCATTAAAATCAGATCCTTCTTGGTTGCAGGAGGATACCCATTTATGGATGTGTAAAGTAGCCAAACAAGAGGAAGAGCGATTAGAAGCAAGGACCTTAGGTGCGGAACAACATCCACGAACCCTTCAAGATCCAGCCTACGCACCCGTAGTATTTCCAGACGAAGAGTTTGAACCCCATGGTTGGGCGGAAATCCTAGCAACCATGGATGTAGCCATCAATGAAGAACAATGGACACCCCACTGTGACGAGGATGGCTATGACATTTCAGTTTTCACGATAGAGCCAATCATGAGCGATGCAATTTTAGAGGAGTGTGAACCTAGCACTGATGCATTTGAGGACGCAAGCGATTTTGATTTAGAATCAATTATCATGGACCCACCCTTTGCATCAGAGGAAGAATATTTCTACGAAGTAGAGACTCACACTCAGAGACACGAGGAAATTACAAACGAGGTAAGGTTAGCCACAGAAGTGACTACTAAGAGTGAAGGCAAGAAAAGGAAGAAGAAAGAAACCTTGTCAGAAAAAGAAGAATCTTTCTTTGAAGTACCCGAGAACTTCAAGAAATATGAAATTGAAGATAGAAGAATTATGGTACGAATGCCCAATAGAAAGGCGAATGACGGACAAGTATATGATAATCGAGAGAAAACCAAGAAAGTAATAGTTGCCATAGAAGGAGAAGAAGAAAAATGCACATATATAGGGCATGATTTGACGACTGAAGAAGAGGAAGAACTAGTTGCCCTATTGCGCGAATATAGAGATGTTTTTGCTTGGAGTTACAAAGATTTGAAAGGAGTGGATCCAGATATATGTTCTCATAGAATCCCTATGACTCCAGATGCAAAACCGACAAAACAGAAACCTTACACGTATAATGATAACTACGCTGCGAAGATTAAAGAGGAGATAGATCGCCTGATAGAAGCAGGATTCATTTACGAAATTGAGCGTACCAAATGGGTATCTCCCATTGTGGTTGTGCCCAAGAAGAATGGAAAATTGCGTGTGTGTATTAACCTTAAAAAAGTTAATGCCGCCACGATTAGAGATAGTTATCCTCTTCCTATCACAGAACATCTATTGGAAAGAGTTGCGGGCAAGGAAGTTTACAGCTTTCTTGATGGATTCTCAGGCTATAATCAAGTAGCCATTGCTCCAGAAGACCAACACAAGACGGCTTTTGCCACAGAATGGGGCATATTTGCATTTCGTGTGATGCCATTTGGTTTAACAAATGCACCCGCCACTTTCCAGCGACTCATGTGTCATGTTTTTAAGGAATTCTTACGCAAGAGCTTGGAAGTTTACGTCGATGACTTATGTGCTCATTCAAATGTAAGACAGACACATATTCCAGAGTTAAGACAAATATTTGACAAATGTCGAGAATATCAGGTTTGTTTGAAGCCAGAAAAATGCGTTTTCATGGTCAGACAAGGCAAAATTCTAGGACACATTGTGTCAAAAAATGGAATCTCTACGGATGAGGAAAAAGTGAAGGTAATTGCAGAATTACCAAGACCAACTAATGTGAAAGAGGTACAGGCATTTATGGGCCATTGCGGTTATTATAGGAGATTCATACACATGTATGCAATCATAGCCAAGCCTTTGTACTCTCTTTTGACCAATTTTGAGTGGACAGATGAATGTGAAAATTCATTCAATGAACTTAAACGACGTTTGTGCTCAGCACCTATATTGACAACCCCAGATTGGAATAAGCCATTCCATGTACATGTGGATGCATCCAATTACGCCATAGGATGTGTGTTGGCGCAACCCACGAATGAAGGTAACATAGATCTCCCCATAGCTTACGCGAGCAGACAATTGAACGCAGCAGAAAGAAATTACACCACGATGGAACGAGAAGGATTAGGGATGATCTACGCAGTAAAGAAGTTTAGGCACTACTTGTTGGCCAACAAATTCAAGTTCTTTACAGATCATCGAGCCCTATTATATTTAGTCAACAAACCATGTAACACAGGACGATTAATACGTTGGTTTCTATTACTCATGGAGTATGATTTTGAAGTGGTAGTCAGGAAAGGAAAGACGCATCTTAGAGCCGACCACCTTTCAAGATTAACCTCAGGAGAAGCTCCTCAAGGAGTAGCAGATGAATTACCAGATGCATACTTGTTTAACCTTGAGATAGCACCAGAATGGGCTAAGCCTATAGTCCCCATTCTCACATACGGACCCAAGAATCCTAAGTTAAAGATCAAAGAGGGAGAGATTACCAAGTCTCAGAGATACCAAATAATGGCAGGAAGCATATATAAACAGGATAATCAAAAGATTCTTGCTTGTTGTGTAGATGAATCAGAACATGCGAATTGGTTGCAATTAGCACACATAGGTGCACTAAAGCAACACCATTCAAAACATCGAACATTACAGACTCTGCATAGATTAGGAGTATACTGGCCTACGATGGAAGCAGATGTCTACAAGTTGTGTAAGGAATGCAACGTGTGTTGTGAAGGACCACCAGTAGAACATGCTACACTATATCACGTGTCTCTCACACCAGACTGGAGTGAACCTTTAGTGACTTACTTGAGGACGAACACATTCCCTCAAGGCATGACCTTAGCTCGACAACGCAGTCTAGAGCAGGAAGCTCAAGACTATTCACTTATTGGCGATAATTTATACAAAAGAGGACGAGATGGATATCTAAGACAATGTGTTCATGAGAGCGATTATCTTAGCATACTAGAGACTGCACACCAAGGTGTTGCAGGAGGTCATTTTGGACCAGAGAGGATAATCAAAGCCATCCTCTTTGCAGGATTATGGTGGCCCACTCTTCACATGGATGCACATACCTATGTAAAGAGATGTGACGTGTGCCAAAGAACTCAGTTTCCTACTCGCAGAGATGAAATGCCATTGAAACCCATGATGGGCGGACGTGCATTCTCTAAGTGGGGTATAGACTTTGTAGGACCCATCAACCCCCCTGCAAAAGGTACACATGCGGAATACATTATTGTTGCCACAGATTATCTAACCAAATGGGTAGAGGCAAAGGCCACAAAAAAGAATGATGCTCACACGACTGCAAAATTCTTATTTGAAAATGTCTTTACAAGATATGGATTGCCTATAGAGTTAGTGAGCGATCGAGGCACTCACTTTCTAAACCAAGTCATTGAATATTTGTTACAGGATTTTATGGTGATTCACAAGAAATCCACACCATATCATCCTCAGGCCAATGGTCAGGCTGAAAGCACTAACAAGATACTTTGTAACGTACTGACGAAACTCGTGAACAACAAACGTTCAGATTGGGACAAACAGCTACACCACGCTGTTTGGGCATATCGAGTGGCCTACAAGACCGTACTCAATGCAACTCCCTTTCAGATGGTTTTCGGTCAGAATGCAGTGCTTCCTTTGGACTTCTTGATACCGACCCTTAAGGTTGCACAAGAACATCAGTGGACCGGCCATGAATTATCAGCGAGAATAATGGACTTGGAACGATTAGGAGAAATAAGGCTGAGGGCAGCAGCAGGAATATACGCAGCGAAGAAGCGACAGAAAGCATATTTTGATGCACATGTGAAAGATAAAGGCCTAAAAGAAGGAGATTTAGTTCTAGTATATACGCTAAAACAGCACGCACGGAAGTTAGAAAAGCGAGGTTATGGACCTATGATCATTAACAGACTTTCGACTAGTGGTGCAGTACAGTTAGCCACCTTAGAAGGAGATATAATGCCTAATTACATTAGTGGCTGTAGAGTCAGGTTATATCAAGAACCTCTTACTGAGGATATGCTTAGACGACTCACGTTGGCAAAGAAGCGTAAGGAGGAAGAAAATAGAATACGAGCTGAAGCTCAGGCAGAAGCCATCGAACGCATTAAGCGCATGAAGCTAAGAAGACAAGGACTAGGGAGAGAACATTATAACCATCTGGAAACATCACCCAGATATCCCATGGCCATGTGTCAAGTAAAGTCAACCACTCATCCTAGCATAGTGGACAGGAGGCCATTCGTTACAGTTAGGCTAGAGCACGGTAACCATAACCAAGAACTCAGGGCTTTGATTGACTCATGTGCTGCGACTAGTGCGATTAGATGGTCCCACTATAAGGATTCAGGAATAGAAATGCGGCCAATTGAGGCATACCTCATAGGCCTAGGAGGCATGGAAACCCCTTGCATGGGTGAGGTGGACCTTCCTATCCTCATTAAGGATTTGACAATGAAGGCAAAGCTACTAGTGTGCCATGATGACGACCTGATAGAACCCCTAATCCTTGGCCAAGATTGGCTATACGATCACTCAGTGGACCTAAATCTTAGACAAGGCTCCTTACAGATTGGAACCTTAGAGCAGAAGCGAGTGATACCGCTTGACTTCCCTAACGGCATTCCGCTTGACGGTTGTGACCCTAGACCCTATGAAATGCATGCGAGGGAAGACCGGAAGATCTTTAAGCAGACCAGTCACGTTACGTCTACACCAACCCACTCGGGCTTGGCTATGGGCAGTTGTCAATCAGAAGGACGACAGGAGATCTTCCCTGGGACTTCCTGCAAACTAGAAGAGACAGTTACCCAACCACAAGGGCAGATGGACACAATCAGTGGTCAGGTGGGTTGCATCAGCGGCCACATGAGCACGACACCCTGCGGTGCTCATCCTTCCAAACTTGTTGCGGACTGGCCTAGATTAAAGTTAAATAAGGCATCACTTCCTAAGGGGCAGGTCACGCAAGTGTTGGATCTCCCTTCTTTTCCAAAGCAGAGTGTCCATCCGACCTCTCAACCTCAACAACAACAGAGTCAACCACGACGAAGGAACCCAGACCGACGACAGTATCAGAGGAAACAACAAGGAAAGCAGTTTAGGCCACCCAAAGGAAGCGGCACCAGACAAATATGGGTGCCAAAAGGGAAAAAAGCATCGAAGATCTCCAACCAAGTAGAGATCGACAAGAAAAAGGCAGAACAGAAACAGAATCAGTATCCACCATCCCCTCGACCTTCTTCTACAGGTCCGAGCATTCGACAAATGTGGATCGCCAAGAAGTACCTTACCCATAGACCCACGCCCACGCAGATTTGGGTGCCCAAACTATGTATCATAGCTCAACCCATAAGCCATGTAATACATAACCCTCGCAACTCATTTCACCCCTCGACACCACCACACCCGACACCACCCTTTGCCCCTCAGCAGAAACCCACCACCCACTCCAAGATCCTTAGGAAATGGATACCGAAGCGTGTCCAACCGTCTTTCCCTAACCCATCGTCTAACTACCCCCCGACTAACATACAACCTTGTACTCAATTACTAACCTTTAAACCTTGTAATAATTCACCCACCATCATCCCACATCATTCATAATCTCATCTCATCAAGAAATGTATGCATGATCTGAAACGTGTAGGAGTCTAGAGACCTGCACTAGTGCTGCAAGAAAACATTGCATCCACCACATCACAGCACTTGGCTACACGGGTTACGCATCAGTTATGGAAAGGGATTGCGGTCTCACTTTAATGGGATCATAATTAATTTCCATGCTAATGTGTTAATCTTTTGTAGCAGATCTTTCTCACTAGCGCACCAATCACCATGCAAACCGACGAAGGAACATCAGGAGCAGGCCCCAGTGTAGCGGCCGTGCCACTCAACGTGTTGCAAGCAGAATCCCACCCGACTGCTCCACCGCCGGAATTCCAAGGGTTTCCAGGGCCCATGCCTATCGACAACCCACCTAGGGGTTACACCGAAAAGATACACAGGAACTCTCATTGGTTTCAGGGACTTGCAGGACCCCTTGCGGACGCGGACTTTATATTTGAATCCTCTCTGACATTTGATGACCGCACGTGGGGAAAATACCAATTTTTCTCCAGAGAGTTCGAAGCCCTACAGAGCACCCAGGATTTAACTCATGTTTGGGCTAGAGCAGGCTTCACAGAGTATTTCAGTGATCCTCTGCCCAAACCGGATTTTTACAGGTGCTATTACTTAATCACTACCCTACTGGCCTCAGAGAATAAGGACATCCCAGGGACCTTCATATTGCCTACTCTAGTGGATGATCCACCTTACAAAAGGTTTTACCTATCTAAGGATTTAATCAGAGCGGCCATCAAGATTCATGGCACCCACACACCCACAGACCGAGAGAGATTAATTCCAGAACCGATGAAACGTGGGGATGTCACGAAGTGGGAGGAGATTTCGGCCATTACACCTGAGCTGTCAAAGCCACTAAGGATATGCATGCAACATTTCGCATTCCCAGCTCAGGACAGATTTACCATGCCTCATAAACGAATCTGGTTCGGATTGTATTTGGCATGCACGGGACCTCAAACTGTTGATCTGGCAAGCTGGATCATAGACCAAATGTACCTGGCACAACACAGATGGGAATGCAAAAAAGTGCTTAACGGATGTTGTGCACTCACTAGAATTGTGTATATGTGCTTAGCTTATGACTTGCCCATCGAGCGTGCATTAACAGGAGAAGAACTGAAGGCATTCAAAGGAACGACGAAGAAAGCCAGAAAGCCCAGTAGAACACGGGCAGGCAAGCGTATGCGAGGCACCATTCCTTGCCTTCAAGTGCCAGAGTCGCCATCACCACAACCCTCTCCAGAGCGACCACAGACAGAAGCGGCTCCCACAGTACAACCTATTCGCATACGGTTGTCCAGACCAGTGGTTACGGAGGCCACCACTAGTACCGCTGCACCTCAGGCAGTTGCCACCACAGAACCTACCACCACAACAGCAGAAGCTCCCACAACTATTGGTGCGGAGGCTTTTTCTTTCCCAATACCACATATGGAAGCCGACCCAATAAACACAACATTTGATTTTGAGATGCCTGATGCATTCTCAAACAAATTCCAGTATTCCGAAGCACAGTTGTTCTCCCAGGAATATGAACGCCCCAGCTACCCTACCACGCCGCGAGATCTGCCACAGGGACAAGCTGTGTCGAGCTCTGAAGAAGAAAGAACCGAAACAGACGACGAGGAAGGCGACGATGAAGCCAGCCAGGGCTCACATGACGGACAGACAGAGGGCCAAGGCCAACAAACCGACACACACGGCGACACCAGCACATATGAAGATGAGACTTTCGAAGCCGCAGCTTACACGCTGGCCATCAAAAAATTATATCGTACGATGGAGAAAGTCTGGGCACAGAAGAAGTTAACTGAAGAGGAGAGCCAGGCATTAATTGAACAGGAACTCATCTCCGGAGGACTCGAAGACGCATACATCAGAGGGTTCAGAGAATTAGTCAAATCAGTAGGCTCCCATGAAGCACTCAGGTTTTTACAAAGAAAACAACTACCACAGTTTGACCCCCGCCGAGTGCGACTACTTTCAAAACCCGGGGAATATATTCGCGTACCAACAGGAGCTCAGTCTTCAGCACAAGCCAGGGAGGCACGCCTCGCCCCAGAAAGTTCATTGACCGCAGAAACCATCCTTGTAGATTCCCCACCACGTACCACTGTTGTACATACCGAAATAACATCCACCCCTTCTACTCCCCTCTCACCTCATCTTTCACCAACCCATCCTGTATCCCCCGCACACCCACCTGCTTCCCCCACATCCACAAGTGTACAAGGCAACATAGCCACAACCTTTTCCTTACCCATTCATACCACCATGCCCACACCCAACCCTCCGCATCCATATGTTAACCCCTTCACCCCTTCATCTTTCCCCGTGTTTCCCCCACCTCTAAGACCCCCATTCCCCTTTCTAACCCCACTAACCTTCTCACCAGTCTCACCTCCCCAACCTACCATAACCCCTATTTCCCCGTTTCACCAAGCTACTCCAACCATCCCCCCTGTAAACTACTCTACATTTGTAAATCCCGTATTCACACCTACACAACCACCCACAATCACACCACTTTTCACAGTCACAACACTTAACACGTCCAATGGCATGGACATATCACCATCCACCTCACCACCACCCACTCCACTCACAACACCCTCATATTTATGCACGTCACAATTTTCCACAATCACCACTGCATCCACTGTCCCAACCCCATTTCCCATTCCCACTGCATCTACTCCTACTACATCCTCATTTAGCACTTCACTACTACTATCGCCCACCATAGACACCGCATTTCAACACATGTTCACATGCATGACGCAAGTCCGCGATGAGTTTGCATCACTCGGCACCAACTATCAACAGCTGCAGAAAACGACGAATGAATTACAAACGCAGCTTAATTCGTTATCAATTGAGAATGCCTCACTGAACAGCCGATACCAAGATTTACGAGAGGCCTATCACAAATTAGAACTAGAAAGTGAGGAGAAAACAAAAGAGGCCACCGCGGATTTGGATAACCTACTTCGAGCCCAGACCGTCCGCAATGCAACGCTCACTAGAAATATGGGCTTACTAAGAAGACACTTAGCCGCAGCAAAAGAGGAGAACCAGAGACTCCAAGAGCAGAATAGAGAGAACTTGGAAGCGGCACTGGACCACCCAGAACAACCACTAAGTCCGAGCAAATTCAAAGCAATCCCATCCGAATCGATGCGGATGTTGCTAGATGATCATGTGCGATTGCTCGAGGACTACGATCGTATGAACGAAGAACATCAAAAGTTAAAGGAAGATCACAAGCTACTACAGCTCAGAGAACCGGCAACACAACAAATACACGAAGCAGCAGAATTACCAGCACCTGCGGACCCTGCCCCTGAAATTTTAGAGGAACTCAACGCACTCCAGGCCCAGGTAACAAATCTTGAATCTAGAATTGCAGTCTATGAAGCACCACCAAGGCCAGACTCCCCACCTGAGCTACCAGCTGAGGAAGAAACCGTCACTATCCCGGTGGAGGAGACATTTGAAGAGGCATACGAACCGATACCCATCCCAGGCGAACGTGTCACGGCCGAAGGCCAGATGACCTATGAATTACCTACTCCCGCGTGGATGAAGACAGTTGAAGAACTCGGAACGACACATTCGGCCAGAGTATAGGCACAGCTACATACCATGGCCATGATTGAAGAGAGAATTTTACAGTCACCATTCTTTGCTCAATTGGCCCCGCGACGCTACATATCTGGGCATGAGCTCCAATATAAACCGTACTTCATGTTAATGGCCGAATACCAGTTAGCCATAGAGAAAGAAACAGGCATGAAACCAACGCATGCAACTCAATTCGAGCCAGAGGACTTGCCACCAAGGGCGCAGAGAGGTGAAATCCTTCAACCAGACTGGCGCAAAGATTTATTGCAAAATTATCCAGAGATGATGAGCACGTGGGTAAAAGCGCCGCTGCACTTAAAATTTAATCCGTGCTGGGGACCAGTCCCACGACGCCGCTCTTGGACTGCATTCGCTATTAAGGTACAAAACAATAAGCAGTGCCAAGACTGGTTGAACTATCCCTACTTCAAGCCACCAATCGAGTTACCCACAGTAGGCTACATGATGGCGACGATCCGCCACTGGCTCCCTAGGTTAAAGCATATGGATGATATTGCCGCGCACATGACTGTCAAAATCTTTGACATGATGCAGATGGTCTTTAAAGTCTTCCGACGCATCAAGGCTCCCCATGTAAACACCCCGGGCTTTGAGCATGGCAACTTTGATTTAGTCTATGATATGAGCACAACGCCATCGCTACGGGTGTGTTACGCCTGGCACTGCAGAATCAAATACCTGCCGGCATGCTACAAGCAGACATTCGAAGAAATGTTCACCACCGGCTTTTGGGAGTACCATTCAGAGGTATTTATAAGCAGGCCCACACACTTATTGCAATTATTCGCCTGTGAACGAATGGTGTACTCCACACATTATCAGCTCCCACCACCAGACGAGCCACAACCTATCGACTGGGAGAAACTCGAGGCTGATCTAGCCCGAGGCATTCGTATATCAGAGCACACCCTCGCTCAAGACCTCCTACAGAACTACATCCGGCAGACCTCACAACAAGGTTCTGTCAGGGACGACAGAAGCGAGAGGGAGGGGGGTGTTGGAAGCAGCCAGAGGCACAGACGCCACGGAAGCATGTAAAGAAGGAGTAGGGAGCCAGGCGGATCAATTTTTCAAACAAATATATTTCTTATTAATTCTCCAAACATTCAACAGTGATTGTTATCACTAATTGTAACATATGTATCATAGAAAACCCCATTTTGTAATCCATAGCTCCATTTTGTGCAAGCCGAGGAGTCCTCGAGCTTGAGGAGCTTAGGTAGAATACACGTACCAATTTTCATTACTTTTAGACATCGTTTACCCTTCCAAATAGCATCTAGGACCTATTTTTTAACTAGGCCGGTCACTAGATGTGAAAGCGGTCAAAACTAGTCTAGAAACTATAAAAAGAGCTAGAGAGCTCATTTTTGAGGTTGGTTCATTGGAGCTTGGTTGAGATTAGAGTTCTTGTGAGCTTGTAAGAGTATTCTTGAGTAATAGAGCTAATTTCCCACCTTCCATTGTGTCTTGCTTGTCTCTTCATTGTGTGTGTGTATGTGTGTGTGCATCTTTGTGCTTCTCACCTTCACTCTCACATCATCTCACGTTCACGATCTTCATATCACTCCTACCTCTCCCACGGATTGACATTAAGGAGGTGACGCTTCTTAACGTGGTATCTACCATTGTGCTAGAGCAACAGATGCATTGATGGAGAATCAAACATGGGATTTGGTTCCAAAGCCAAATAGCCAGAAGATCATTGGATGTAAGTGGGTTTATAAGACAAAAAGATTTGCAGATGGAAGTGTGTCTAGGTACAAAGCTAGACTTGTTGTGAAAGGGTTTGCTCAGACATATGGTATTGATTATGATGAGACTTATAGTCCTGTGGCAAAGATGACAACCATCAGGACACTTATAGCAATTGCTGCATGTAAAGTTTGGAGATTGTGTCAATTAGATGTGAAGAATGCTTTTTTGAATGGCTACATTTCAGATGAAGTTTTCATGGAACAACCACAAGGATTCAAAGATGAAAGGTATCCAGATCATGTGTGTAAGCTCAAGAGAGCTTTATATGGCTTGAAGCAGGCCCCAAGGGCATGGAACTATAGACTTGTAAAGTTCCTAAAAGAACTTGGATTTCAAGTATCAAAAGCAGATAGTAGCTTGCTTGTCAAAGCAAGTGATGATGGGTTTATTTACATGTGCATATATGTTGATGATATCATTCTTACAGGTACAGATGAGAAAGGCATTCAAAGCCTAAAGAAGCAGATGGAGAAAGAGTTCAAAATCAGTGATTTGGGAGACTTGTCATACTTCTTGGGCATGGAGATTTCATACACTCAACATGGAGTGTATGTGACTCAAGAAAGGTATTTGAGAAACTTGTTAATCAAGTTTAAAATGAATGATTGTAGGGTAGCACCTACTCCAATGGAGGTGAATCACAAATTAAGCAGATTTGGAGGTGAAGAGTTCAAGGACATGAAGCAATATCAGAGTTTGGTTGGTAGTCTTATCTATGCTACATTAACTAGACCTGATTTATCATATGCAGTTGGGGTTTTGTCCCAATTCATGCATTGTCCTAGGAAAGAACATTGGATTGCAGGTCAAAGAGTGTTGAGATATATTAAAGGAACACTCAAAGAGGGTTTGTGTTATGGTTTTACATCAGATACAAATATCAAAATATATAGTGATGCAGATTAGGCAGGTAATCCAGATGATAGAAGGTCAACCTATGTATACATGTGTTATGTGGGAGATAAGTTAATCTCTTGGTGCTCAAAGAAGCAACATATAGTTGCTTTGTCATCTACAGAAGCAGAGTACAAAGGCATGGTTGAAGCTGCAAAAGAAGTGATATGGCTTAAGACTCTCATGAAGAGTTTTGACACTATACAGAACATACCTATCATTTATGGTGATAACATGAGTTCATTATATCTAGCTGCTAATCCTGTTTTTCATGCCAGGACCAAACACATTGAGATACAGTATCACTTTCTAGAGAGAAGGTGATGGATAAGGAGATTGAAGTTATACATACTTCAACAAAAGATCAGATAGCTGATATGCTTACAAAGAGTTTGGATGGACCAAAGTTACAGAAGTTTAAAGACATGGCAGGCATAAAGAAGATAAGAGAAACCTCAATTGATGATTGAGGGGGAGCTGTTGGTGCAGACCAATCACCAATTGAAGTTTGGAAGACAAGAGATGGAGACAAGATCAAGTTTTGAAGCAAAGAAAGTGGTTATATTCAGAGGATGAAGGATATGTACACATATGTACATTAGTGAAGACATAAATCACTTAGACTTTTTGATTAGTCATAAACTTGTACATATTGGCCTATAAATACTTGAAAAAATATCGGGGCAATAGAGGAGACAATAGGAGAGTATGAGAATAGTGCATTTGTAAGTTGTAAGACTCATTAGAGTTCATGGAAATGAGTTGAACTCTCTCTCATCACTCAGTTGTAAAAATTTCTGAGAAATAGAAGAAAAGTTGCGCCCGATGTTTCTGTGTTTTCTCCTCATGTAGTAGATCTTTTGTGAATTCCTTTTGGAGATGTCTAAGTCCATAGTTAATCAATCTATGGCTAGAGTTTGAGAATCTAATTGTAATCAGGTTAAGAGAATTGTGTGTAGGAACATTCATATGTAAAGAATGTTCACAGTCTTCTGAAACAGGCGCAAATTTCGAGTTCAGAGAAATGGACAGTGCTCAGTGCAAAGTGCAAAGTTTTACACAAATGATATCTCAAAATCTAAGTTGAGAGATAAGCTATCTACAGCCAAAAGGATTTGATAAAACGGGTTCGACATTGGGAGAACCAAAGCTAAGAAGTTACAGGTGTCAAAGTCGCTACTGCAGAGAAGTAGTTTTACACATAGGTAAAGTGTTTGAGTTATTTCTCGAAGTATACTCAGTCATTTGACAAGATTCAAGTTGCAAAAGGTGTGCAATCTTAAGGCAAAGAAACCTACAAAGTTTTATCAAAAACTTTACACAAATGGTTAGTCAATCAGAGATTAATCTGCAGCAGACTTTTCTGAGAAGTTGAGTTTTTCCAGAATAGTTAATTTTCTGATAAGTTGATGAATGTTCTCTAAATTTGGTGGAGTCTGAAGTTGTTCTTGATATAGAGGTGGTCTAAATTCAAGGTCAACTTGTTCTTTTGGAGATTAACACTCTCCATCAGGAGTCTGAACTACAAACTGATTAAAAGAGTTTTATGAAACGGGACATGTACAGAGTACAAAGTCTGACCGCAAAAGCATCTAGAACTGGCAAAGGTTTTTCTTCAAACTTCAAAAAGAGTTCATTCAGTGAAGGAAGCTCAAGTATTACTTTCTTACTTCAATTATAACCATTTGAAGTAATCACAAACAGAATTATAGTTGATTCTGGTAAGATTCCGGTAAGATTACGGTGACATTCCGGTGAAGTTCCGGTGATATTCTGGTGAGTTCAAAACACAGTTTTTTGGCACAATTAAGTGACGGAAAGATTATCTAACTGTGAGCAAACACAGTAGTGTAAAGGTTGAAGTAAATCAGTTCAGAATTAAAGCTTGAAGGAAACGTAAAGCTTTTTGTAAGGTGAATTTTTAGTTTTCACTAAATACAGTTATAAATTTTTCAGTTTCAGATGGTTGCCAAGCTGGTGATGATTATAGAGGTGTTCTAATATCACTCTAGCTTATTTCTAGTTGAGGCATGGCAATTTTCCGTAGTCTTGTTAGTGAACAAGCTTTTGCCGCAACATCACATAACCTCAACAAAGTGGTATCAGAGCATAAAAGTTTCTGAAGAACAGAAAGGTTCTCAAAGAGTAAACGGAGGTAAAGATACAAGAGAATTTGAAGAATTCTCATAAAGAAAGATGAAAGCTGAGATTATCAATAGCAAATGGAATCAAAGAAGCATTTTGAAGTAATTCTCAAGAGTAAAGGTTTGTAAAAGGTAAAACCTTTTAACATTATACTCATCGGAAGTAACAGAAACAAGAAGATTATGGCAGATCATATTTCAATTGACAAATTGGATAGAGATAATTATCCTGCATGGGTAATGCGCATGGAAGCCTTACTTATGAGTAAGGACTTAATGATATATGTGACAGGAGAAGAAAAGAAGCCAACTTTAGAAGATGAAAGTCAACCATGTTGGAGATAGACGTCTGCGGAAGCACACGAACAACACAAGGAAGAAGAAGAAGCTTGGAGCACAACACACAATACTGAATGTATTACTAGAGAATGTACAAAGATAAGTAGCCCATTAGGGCAATAGGCGTATATACAAGCCGGGGGAAAAAAACCTCCTAAAGAGGGAAAAAAGTGCCCCGGCGGTCCTAGAGTGTTCACACACATCACTACCTAAATATATCAACAAATCCCCCCTGGGAGTGATGCGGTGAACAAGGAGCTCGCACTCATGTATAAGGAAGTGCCAAGCTATGTGGAAATCACTCCAAAAAAGGAAGTAAGCCCAAAGCTTTGCTAAAAGCTTCAAACTTCTCCCTAGGCAGAGCCTTCGTGAAAAGGTCTGCAATGTTCTCCTGCGTGGGCACATATGCCAAGCTGATCTCCCTAGCAGAGAACCTCTCCCTGACATAATGATAATGCACCTCAATGTGCTTAGTGCGAGCATGGAACACAGGGTTCCTCGCAACTGCCAATGCGCTCTGACTGTCAGTGAAGATGGTGGTGGCAGAAGACTGGCCAACACCCAAATCAGCCATAAGGCGTCTGAGCCACACACACTCAACAGTCGCTATGAAAGCTGCCCTATACTCAGCCTCACAACTGGAAGTGGCCACAGTAGGCTACTTCTTGCTCAACCAAGATATACATGAGCTACCAAGCATGAAGCAAAAGCCACTGGTGGACACACGAGTGTCATAGCAACCAGCCCAATCTGAGTCAGAAAAAGCATGCAAATCTGGCGGTAGTGATCCCCCTTGGGATAAAACAACCCAAGTAGCCGACTACCACTCAAGTAGCGAAAGATGCGCTTAACCGCCTTCCAATGCGTGACTCCTGGGCAATGCATAAACCTGTTCATCTGTGAGACAGCAAACTGAATATCTAGCCGAGTAATGCATAAGTAAATCAAGCATCCAACAGCCTGCTGATAGAGAACAGCATCAAATGCATCTCCAGCATCATGAAGACTCAATCGTAAACCTGTCTCCATAGGAGTGGCAATAGGCTTATAGTCTTCAAGGCCAAAACGCTGCAATAATGTGTCAATATATTTCGTTTGACACAAAGCCATTCCACCATCAACTTGCATAAATTGAATGCCCAAATAGTGATGCAAATGCCCCAAATCAGACATCTCAAATGAGGCATGCAAATCAGCCTTGAAATCAGCAATATGCTTCTCAATAGGACCAGTGAGCAGCATGTCGTCTACATAGACAACAATGATCAGAAGCACATCATTAGCACGCTTAACATATAAGGTGCTTTCAGTTGGACTCTTCTCAAAACCATGTGTAATCAGATAGGCATGTATCTTCTCATACCAAGCACGTGGTGCTTGCTTTAAACCATATAACGCCTTCTTTAACCTGCACACCTGGTTTTCATGCCCTTTCTACACAAAGCCATGGGGCTGAAAAACATACCCTTCTTCATGCAAGTCACCATTCAAAAATGTTGTTTTAATGTCCAACTGATGTACATTCCAACCATGATGGGCTGCAAGTGCGCAAATGCTCCGAACAGTAGTCATACGGCATGTAGGTGCAAAGGTCTCATCAAAATCAATGCCTCTTTCCTGCGCATAACCCTTTGCAACAAGCCTAGCCTTATACCTGTCAACTGTACCATCAGGTTTACGCTTCAGCTTGTATACCCACTTAGTGCCAATGGCCTTCTTGCCAGGAGGCAAGTCACATAAAGACCATGTACCATTCTTCATTATAGCATCATATTCAGATTGCATAGCAGCCATCCAATTTTCTGAATTATGTGCTTCATCAAAAGAAACAGGCTCAGTCTCATCACAGAGACTAGATGCAGCCATAGCATAGCAATCTGATGCAAAGGAGGCACTATGAGAGCCTGAATGAGTACGATATGACAAAGGTGCATCTAATTTGCTGTCACGCAAAGTCTGCACCAGCCATTTTGGCATAGTTTTTGCCTGCTCAATATCAGCTCTCTCATCAGCAAGTGCATCATGTAAATCTGCATCAGAAATGGAATGATCTGCATCATCATATGAAACCTGCAAAGGCTGAGAAGTTGCCTCATTAGGACCAGCACTAGACTGTCCACCTGTAAAAAGAGGCATCAAAGTATCATACATGTCTTTGGAGCTAACGGATGTCTCCTTAGGACATGAAAGCAATGGTTGAATAGCATCTTCCACAAAGACAACATCACGGCTAACCAGAATGCGTTTAGTCTGTGGATGATACAGACGATAGCCTTTACTTTTAGAACTGTACCCAACAAAAATACATTTTAATGCCTTATCATCCAATTTTCTGCGATGTTGTTCAGGCACTAATGCATATGCCAAACAACCAAAAACACGCATATGAGCAACAGATGGCTTGCGGTCATGCCAAGCCTCATATGGAGTGATAGACTGCAACGCTTTAGTGGGACACCTGTTCAGTACATATGCTGCACACATGACAGCCTCAAGCCAGAAACTATGTGGTAAAGCCTGACTTTTGACCATGCACCTCGCCATCTCCATGAGTGACCTGTTCTTTCGTTCAGCAACTCCATTCTGTTGAGGTGTATACGGCGCTGTACATTGGTGTTTTATCCCACGTTCAGCCAGAAATGCATTAAAATCTAAAGACATATATTCCTCCCCTCGATCAGAACGGAGGGTGCCCATTTTACATGCTGACAAATTTTTAGCCAAAACCAAAAACTGTTTGAAGCACATGAACACTTCGGACTTTGCTTTGAGTGGATATACCCATGCATGGCTGGAAAAATCATCAATGAAAGTCACGAAGTAAAGGTAATTTCCAAAAGAAGGTGTCTGCATAGGACCACAGACATCACTATGTACAAGCTACAATTTCTGCGTAGCCCGAACTGAACCATCTTTTGGAAAGGAAGAACGCTGCATTTTGCCCAAAATACAGCCTTCACAAACATGTTTTCCAGGAGCCTCAAGTTTGGGCAAAGAGGACACCATTTCAGATTTCTGCAGGCGTAGCAAACTAGCAAAGTTCAGATGACCAAAGCGTGCATGCCAAAGCTTTGCATCTGACATAGCCTGAGAATCATGAACTGCACATGCCGAATCATTCACAGATCTTTCATAGTCTATGAGCTTATACAGCCCACGACATAAGATGCCAGAAGCAATAATCACATCACCATTTGAGAGATCATGGACTGTACACCTGTCATCAACGAATTTCACAACCAAGCCAATCTTGGCTAATGCAGAAACTGATAACAGGTTCTTTTTTATCCTTGGCACAAATAAAGCATCTGACAAAGTGAAAGAACTACCATCAGCAGTAGTCAGAATGATCTTACCAACTCCCATAACAGGATAAGAGGAGTTATTGGCGCATGTGACAGTATTCCCTGTAGGGGCAGGCTCGAGTGAAGAGAAGAAACTGCGCTGCGAGGTAATATGTTTGGTCGCCCCACTGTCAAAGTACCAAACATCTGAGTCTACTGCAGACATGCACTGATCATGAGAAGATGGGTCAAAACTACAAACAGTAGTAAACACCCATTCTTCTTCCTGCACAAGATTTGCAGAATCTATTTTTGGTGTAGAGGCCTCTGTGACAACCATTCCAGCCTCTTTCTTCTTTGCCTCTTTAGCAGCCAGTTTTGGACAGTTCTTTATAATATGATCATTTCCTTTACAGTACTTGCAGAACAATTTCTGCTTTTCTGATTTCTTCTCATCTTTATCCTGGTTCTTCGATTGTGCAGCATTTGCAGATTTTTGCTTACTAGTAGAAGAGCTCCATTTTCCTTTGCCCTTCTGACTAGCCAGGAAAGCTTGATCTGCAACACGCATAATGGACCTGTTCTGCCTGGACTGATCTTCCTGCAATAGAACAGAGACTAATTCCTCAAATGACAAGGCATTCGGATTGCCTTTCATCATCAACCGAAGAGTAGAGGCAAAACTCTGATATGAATCAGGAAGACCATTCAGAAGGGTCTGCACAAGTGAGCTATCTGGTATAACCTCATCAGCAGAAATCAATTGTTCCTTCCGGTCTTTGATCTTTGTAAGAAAACTGTCCATAGAATCACCTTCATTCATGTGCTCACTCTCCAACTTTTTTCGGAGGTAAGCAACACGAGCCTCATTCCTAGCCTGGTACAAAGTGGTAAGTGTATCCCAAGCATCCTTTGCTGTTCTACAAGAGCGAATGTGAGGAATAATGGCACGTTTGACAGACAAAGCTATCAATGCATGCGCCTGGGCATCTCTGCCATCCCAACGAATCTGCTCTGCAGTAGGTGCAACAGAAACAGCAGCACGAACAGGAATCTGTGGAATATCATCTTCGACACCATCTTAATCAGCTCCAGCACCTCCAACACCTGTATTTATAGTACTTGTAGTCGCAGGTGTAACAGGACGTCTTTCAACACCCTGCACAATGTTCCACAGTCCTTTTGCAACCAGTACATGTCGCATCATATAAGCCCATAATGGGTAGTTGGTACCATCCAACTTATCCTCAACAGCCAACATACGGAATACATCACTACTTTCAGCCATGGCCGGTGACTAAAATACCTTAATGCAGAAAATTGACTGTATCTCAAAAAGTTGAACGGAACTGCCCAGACGAGTTCTGCTAGACCTGTAGCAGACTTCGAGACGCTTAAACTAGCGAACAAAAACTGGTATATACCTTTGGCACAAAAGGACGAAATAGCCTGCACAAGCGCTGTGATCGTGCGTTCGGAGGCCGAAACGAGCTCAGATCGCGATTTCGGTACCACATAGTCAAGCTGTTTTGATCTCGGAAACACCCTGAGTATGCTCACCAAATTTTGTGTGAATCTGAGACTGCAAACGGAGGAGTGTCGACGGCGCCCTAGAAGAAGCGACGACCTGCTCTGATACCAATTGTTGGAGATAGACGTCTGCGGAAGCACGCGAACAACACAAGGAAGAAGAAGAAGCTTGGAGCACAAACACACAATACTGAATGTATTACTAGAGAATGTACAAAGGTAAGTAGCCCATTAGGGCAATAGGCGTATATACAAGCCGGGGGAAAAAAACCTCCTAAAGAGGGAAAAAAGTGCCCCGGCGGTCCTAGAGTGTTCACACACATCACTACCTAAATATACCAACAAACCAAAGAAAGACGAGTTAGAAGTCTTGAAGCTGTGGCAGAAGAAAGATGCAACTGCAAGAGCTTATATCTACAATACCATTACAAATCATCTACTACCGCACATTAGAGGTCTGGAGAAAGCGGAAGACATATGGAGTACATTGGAAGATCATTTCCAAAATACGACGAAAGCTAGGAAGGCTAGCTTATGGTCAGAGTTTACAACGTTCAAGAAAAAGCAAAGTCAAAGCATTAGTGATTATGTCACTAAGATGAAAGACTTGGCGGACAGTCTTGGATCTATTGATGAAGATATCAAAGATCACAGGTTGATAGCACAAGTGCTTGCAGGATTGAGAGGAGATGAAAGGTGGAAACCTTTCGTACTCTCAACTGAACTTTCTTTAAATCATTTTGTACCAGATTTAAATCAGTTGCTTGGACTAATGTTAACGTTTGAGCAAGATTTGAAGACATATGGAGATAAAGGACATAGTTCGGCTATGTATGCTAAGAATAAGAAGAAAGGTGATAAAGGTAAAGAAAAAGATGAAGAAGAGATGTCTACTCAAGCAAATTTTGCAAGAGGAAGAGGTAACGTAAGAAGTAAAAATAGAGGTAATACAAAAGGAAGAGGTAATCAGAATAACAACAAGAAGGCTTGTCAGATCTGTGGACTAAGCAATCATTTGGCTCATGATTGCTGGCATAATTCTCAAGGATCAAGTCAGAATCAGAATAACAATAGTAGAGGCAGAAGCGGAAGATATCAAAGAGGAAGACAAAGCCAAAGAGGTGGATATGGTAGAGGTGGAGCAAGAAGTTGGGGACAGAATCAGTCTCACAACACTACCTACTACAACTATGCAAATGATACGCAGAATGACAGTCATACGACGTTAATGATGAATTCGATAAGCATGATAGAAAACGAAGACCTCAAGGTATTCTATATTGATTCTGGTTGTTCAAATCATTTGTCAAGAAATATAGAATTTTTATCAGAATTGGAAAGAGGTATTTCAAATCATACAGTACAAACAGGTGATAACACAAAACATAATGTAAGGTCAATTGGAAAAGTAAAGTGTAAGAATGGAGCTGACCTACTAACAAATGTTTTGTATGTTCCAACAATCCCGAAGAATCTGATCAGCGTGGATCAAATAGTAGAAAAAGGTTTTCAATTCAGGTTTACAAATGAAGGAGTATTTGTTGAAGATCTAGAGAAAGGATACAAACAAATTGTTCATGGTAAAAAGGAAGGTAGAATTTTTACTCTTAAAGTACAAGGGAATGTTGGTCAAGCCTTGCACACATGGCAATGAGGTATTTACAGAATTAGACCTCTGGCATAAGAGGTTAGGACATTTCAATGAAACAGGAATCAAAACTATGGTGGAGAAACAATCCGTGAAAGGATTACCGCATATGAAGAATTAACATATGATTCACAAGTGTGAAGCCTATCAGATGGGAAAAGCTCATAGGTTACCATTTCAGAAAAATGGTTACAAACACGATGGTGTGCTAGAACTCATACATACAGATGTATGGGGACCGACAAAAGAAGGATCTATCAGCGGCTCAAGGTATTATGTTCTTTTTATTGATGATGCAACAAGATGGATAACTCTTTATGTTTTGAAAGAGAAGTTAGAAGTGTTTGGAGCTTTCAAACATTTTCATGCATATGCTGAAAGACTTATAGGACAGAAACTCAAAAGACTAACGTCTGATGGAGGAGGAGAATATTTTTCTCGAGAGTTCAATGATTATCTGTGGAATGCAGGTATCAAAAGAGAAATAACTTGCAGGTATACACCGCAACAAAATGGAGTAGCAGAAAGAAGAAACCGAACTCTAGTTGAGTTTGCAAGAGCAATGCTAAAGGAGAAGAATTGTCCAAATTATCTTTGGGCTGAGGCTGTAAACACAGCAACATATCTGGTAAATAGATTACTATGTACAGTTTTAAATGGGATGACACCTTATGAAGCGTGGTGGGGTAAGAAACCAACACTTGATCATTGCAAAGTTTTTGGATCAACTGCTTATGCTTTTGTACCATCACAACTGAGACATAAGCTTGAACCAAAAGCTGAAAAATACGTGTTCATCGGATATGATGAAAAGCAGATGGGTTATAGACTATGGAGTCCTCTAACCAAATAGTTTATTGTTTCTAGAGATGTGACATTTGATAAAGGAAAGAGCTGGTATACATAAGATCATAGTGTTGAAACGCTTGAAGAAGAGATGAGAAGAATTGAAAAAGTAAAATCACATATGCAGGTGAATGGAGATGAAGATCATATGCAGGCAAGTACGTCCACGATCCGATTAGGTATGAGAAATGAAGATGGACCAAGATTTGATGAAGATGTGTATTCAGATACACATGAAGAATATGAGCTAAGAAGGTCAAACAGAGTAAGGAAACAACCAACAAGGTATTCCTATGACACTTCTTATTTGACTCAGAAAAACTATGCTTACTTAGTAAAGGAAGATGAAGAACCTCAGAATTACAGTGAAGCAAAAGGTAAGAAACAATGGGAAGAAGCAATGAAGGAGGAGTTTAAAGTGCTTGAGGAGAACAAGACTTGGGATCTTGTTCCAAAACCAAATGGTAAGAAAGTGATTGGAAATAAATGGGTTTACAAAGTTAAGAAACTTGTAGATGGAAGGATAGCCAGATACAAAGCTAGACTGGTGGTCAAAGGCTATGCTCAGACGCATGGCATAGATTATAATATGGAAGTTACATATACAGATCATGGTGTATACGTTTCACAAGAAAGGTATCTCCTAAACTTACTGAAGAAGTTTAACATGGAGAATTGCAGAGAAGCTTCAACACCGCTTGAAGTCAATCATAAACTCAGCAAATATGGTGGTGCAGAGTTTAAAGATATGAGAAAGTATCAATCTTTAGTGGGAAGCCTTATTTATGCTACGCTAACAAGACCAGATCTTAGTTATGCAGTAGGAGTTCTTTCACAGTTCATGCATTGTCCGAAGGATCAACATTGGGTTGCAGGACAAAGAGTTCTTAGATATATCAAAAGAACTATAAAGGAAGGATTATATTATCCTTTTACATCAGATATAAAGCTGAGAGCATACAGTGACTCAGACTGGGCAGGAAGTCAAGATGACAGAAGGTCAACACATGGGTATATGATATACCTAGGAGATAAGCTTGTAAGCTGGTGTTCGAGGAAGCAGCATACAGTGGCTTTATCGTCAACAGAAGCAGAATATAAAGGACTTGTGGAAGAAGCTAAAGAAGTGATATGGATGGAGACCTTGTTCAAAAGCATGGGTATTGATCAAGGTATACCTATCATACATGGAGATAATATGAGCTCATTATATTTTGCAGCGAATCCAGTATTTCATGCAAGAACAAAACACATAGAGATTCAATATCATTTCCTGAGGGAAAAGGTAATGGAAAAAGAGATTGAAATAGTATACACATCTACAAAAGATCAGATAGCAGATATTCTCACAAAGAGCTTAGATGGAGTAAAGACAAGCAGATTCAAAGAAATGGAAGGTATAAAAGAAAAGAAGAATATATGAACGATCAGAGAATGCAAATTAGTGATTGAGGGGGAGCTGTTGAAGAATCACTCACAGATTTGACATATAGACGGACATAAAGATGAAGAAAGACAAAGAGAAGCAGAAACAAAGCATTCAGAAAATCAAGCCTTAGTGAAGGGACAAATTCACGACTGTAATATAGTTCATAGAAACTTCTAGAAATACGAGTTTTGAATCTCAGATCAAAATGTATATATATGAGCAAATAAGGGAGAAGATAGGTGCAGAAGAACCGGAATAGAATAGCGTAGATAGAAACTGAGGATAGTGATATAGAAGACGCTAGAGATTGCATATGTAAAGATGAATAATAGAACCTGAATTGTCGGGTATTCATCTGAGAGAGATGGTAAGGAATAACTACTCAGATTAGGAGAGTTTTCCATAGATTTGAGCAAAGTGAGGCCAAGCTATTTTTGTACACATCTCCTCTAATAGAAAACACATGTTCATGTGGAAGTTTGAGCGCATTCTTAGTATGTGAAGAAATCTAAGTGATTTCATGTTACTGTGAAAGTTAGTTAACATTTACAGTTTTCTCAGTAGACATTTTTCCGGTACTTGTGAAAGTTAGATCTCACAACATAGTGTAAAGATTTTCATGAGTGATAGCTCATCTTGAAGCTAGGATTCTGGAATACAAACTGACTAAAATAGTTTTATGAAACGAGATATGTACACAGTACAAAGTCTGACGGTAAAAGCATCCAGAACTGGCAAAGGTTTTTCTTCAAACTTCAGAAAGAGTTCATTCAGTGAAGGAAGCTCAGGTATTACTTTCTTACTTCAATTATAACCATTTGAAGTAATCACAAACAGAATTGCTGTTGATTCCGGTAAGATTTCGGTAAGATTACGATGACATTTCGGTGAAGTTCCGGTGAAGTTCCGGTGATATTTTGGTGAGTTCAAAACACAGTTTTTTGGCACATTTAAGTGATGGAAAGATTATCTAACTGTAAGCAAACACAGTAGTGTAAAGGTTGAAGTAAATCAGTTCAGAATTAAAGCTTGAAGGAAACGTAAAGCTTTCTGTAAAGTGAATTTTCAGTTTTCATTAAATACAGTTATAAAGTTTTCAGTTTCAGAAGGTTGCTAAGCTACTGATGATCATAGAGGTGTTCTAATATCACTCTAGCTTTGTTCTAGTTGAGACGTGGCAATTTTCCATAGTCTTGTTAGTGAACAAGCTTTTGCCGCAACATCACATAACCTCAACAAGTATGACAAAACAAGCTAAAGTAAAATGGCATGGAATTTGAAGGAGATAAATGTTGGTGCGCTTATTGCATTCCTTGCTGAGGGTGACAAATTTGTCAAACCATTTTGGATTGCAAGGTTTCTAGATGTCACTAAGGATATAGACCAAGATAGAATAACCTCTTTGATAGTCCATTGATATTATATTAAAAGAATTAATGCATTCACAGGAGAATACACTTTAGAAAAAGTATGAGATACCATGAAACAAATGTGTTCAAAAAGGAAGAAGAATATTAAGAGTCCATCTACTCTTAAAATAGATGAGGTAGATATTCTTATTTATGATTGTATTAACAAAAATAGGGCACTTGAGAAAGGCAACCATCAATATGATAAAGAAAATACTTCCAAATCTATGTGACATAGGTGACAAGAGGCAAACAAGAAGATCCATGCTTGATCGTGCAAACATTGATATGTCCTTGGAGGAAGATAAAGATCTTGTTGCTATGGAAGAGGAGGAAGAGAGTTTGCAAAAGTCAAAAAGTGAAACAAATGTATCAAATGAAGGGGCATAGACGTAGACGAAGAAATTTATGACCTGCTATAAAAATCTTTTACAATTTTTGTTGCTTTACAAATTTTGTTTCTTGGTTCATGTGAACGAGTCATGTTTTCTAATATAATTGAGTCCCAATGCAATTTCTCCCTCATAAATATGTTAATTTGCTTTCATCCATATGCTTTTTTTAATGTCTTTTACATTTTTCATATACAAGTTGTAGAAGGCAATATGCTAAAGTATACAATTTTTGATAAATTTTCATATTGAAAAATTTGAAGAAATGTTAGAAAATGTAAAAAAAAAACACATATTTTTAGTTCACTTTAAAAAACCATGTATACATGTATAAAGGGTTTTAAGACATAAGATGCAATTTTCTTGATTTTCGACAATGGGTTTCTCTTTTATTGACGTAGTTCTCATTTGTTATGACTTGTTGGTTGTTGAGATATCAAGCTCAACATGTGATGATCCAGGATGACACGTAGGAGTTTTTCATTTCTCTAACATGTATAGTGGTCACGCCAGTATATGTCAGGGATACTTCATTGAGCTTACTAGATTTATCTGTCAAGAGAGATGGCACATTTGTTTCTTGCCAGCTCACTCATTCACGGACATTAGGATTTTCCCCACGTACTCTTCTTTATATATGGCACTTGTTGTATTGTTGTTTACTAGGTCATTCTCGTACATTCCTTTTGTGTAATAGAAGAAGAAGAAGAAGAAGATCATTCTTCCTTGCCTCAATCTATTCGTGTGCTCCTCTTTGATTGTGAGAGTGTTTGTGTGTGCGAGCTCTCTTGCTTATCTCCTTCCTTGTGACATGGTATCAGAGCCAGTGTGGCTGTAGAGAGCTTGTAGAGAAGGCTGATGGTGAAGAGTACACGTGAAGGCATGGAGAAAGTGTGATTCACAAATGACCTTAGATTGCTACAAAAATTGGCACAAATGTGAAGGCCTCAAAATATTCTCGAGAGTTAACCCTTTAGGGTCACTTGTTTTTGTTAGATCAGAGTTTCGGAGCCATCTCGACCTTGGTTTTGAGCCTGCAAGGTGGTTCCCACAAAAAAATCAAGTCAATTTGCAAAAATATAACTTGTGTCCTATTTGGAAACACTCCACATATTTGAGATCTAGAATTTCAAGTGATTTTGTGTACTATTGATACACGAAAACTGCGTTTTTCTGAGATCGAACTATCACATCATAGTGTGACACTGTTCAAGGAGAAGTGCTGCTTGTAGTGTTTTGTGGTGTTTTGAATTGCTATAGAAATGGCAAACGCAAATGGAATGAGTTATCTTATGAGGGATAAGCAAGACAAGAACAACTTCCATGTTTGGAGAGTACATCAAAGGAGAGAATCAAAATGCTCCACAGTTACAAGAGAGGAATCGAACTGCTGACCAGTTAAGAGCATATGATGAATGGAATCAAGAAGCACAAAAGGTAATGTATTGTCTATCTATAAGCATACAAGATAGCATGATTGGACACATACAAGATGCCAAGACTCTGAAAGAGGCTTGAAATGGTTTGGTCACTTTGTATGAGACCAATACAAAGGCACAAAAATTGCAACTCAAAAATGAGTTGCATAAATTGGACAAAAAGGGCATGTCGATAAGTGACTACACCCTGAAAATTAAAAGCATATATGAGTCATTTTCATCTATTGGTGTGAATGTAGATGATGATGATAAGGTTGAAGTGTGCCTTTGTGTTTCGGAGTTGCATTCAAGCAGTTCAAAACTTCTATACAGACTAGGGAAAATATTCAAAATTTTGCTGATTTGGTATTCATGCTATTGAAGAAAAAATCTTGGTGAGGATTCAAACTCCCAAGGAAAACCCAGTTTTGAGTAGGTATTCTACTGTAGCAGAGGAGAAGGTAGAGGTAGAGGCTTCCGAAGCGGAAGACGACACAATAACCAAGACCAAGGTCAACAACAGAATCATGTAGGAGGAAGAGGATAGTTTCAAGGCAGGGGGAGCCAAAGAGGTCGCAGAAATTTCCAAAGAAATGATTCAGGTAATGACAGTAAAGAAGCATCCCTAAGTGCAGATGATTCTGAGAAGTTGTTCATGGTTCAATATCATATGATGAATATGATGTATGTTGATGATTCAAAATCAAATGGTAATGTCTAGTATGTTTTGCTTCAAATCACATGATCAGTCATGCAAAATGGTTTAGTAGTTTGCAAAAATTGCCAGTTCCTAGATATGTTGAAATAGGTGATGACACATCACACCCTATCAAGCATATAGGAAACATAGCACTGTCTATGGAGGATGGGAATGTAAAACATCTTGTTGATGTGCTGCATGTTCCAAATATAACAAAGAATATGGTTTCTATTGGAAAAATGTTTGACTAAGGATTATAAGTCAGGTTCAATGCTGATGGGTTATATTGTAGAAGAGTACAAACAGGATGGATGATGTTGAGAACATTTGTTTTTTGTTTTTCTTTGTAGGTACAAGTTCCAAATTATGTAAATACCTTTGGGAAGTCTTCAAATACTTCATGAAGGCTCATATATTCATAAAAGATAGCCAAAATACCACGTGAGTTCTAGAACATGGTGAGTCGAATCAGTGAGTCACAAGTGAGCTATAGTGGTGTCCTAGTGGAAGATCGATGTGGCTAGTTCTCAAAGTCCATCAATACTTTGCTCATTTGAGCACTTGAGTCATGTAATACCTCCACTCAAGTTTCTAGCATGACTTTAGATGTATTAAGAAGGTTTTAGATTAGTTCCTCATGCTATAGTAAGAGGGAAGAAGTCATGATCTTGTTGGAAGTCCAAGAGAGTCATATTTGTATCTCTATGTTGTTGTAGTTTTGTATGTAGAGATTGCAGAGCTTGTAGCTCCCTCATTATATATCCACATTACATGTTCAATGGCTCATTTAAAAGATCTTAGTCTCTAAATTTACATTTTTAATTTTCATAATCATTGGATTTGTGAATTGAGAGCAGTTTTCTCTTCAAGTAGTCTATGTTCTCGGGTTCACCTTTGCTAAAGGTCTCCATTAAACCTCAAACTTGCAGAGGTCATATCTCCTTGTGTATTTATCAAAATTGGGTGTTCTTTAGCTCATTGGAAATCCCTTGATGTCTCATATATGTAAGTTATATAGGTGGAAAAAGTTCAAAGTGAGTAGAGAACACTAAACTCTGCAAACATGACTCATTGTCTATGAGAAAGTTTGTGAGAAGGTCAACTTGTTCCTAGGGGGTTCCACCTACTTCTAGCTATAATTTGGAGGTCAATAAACTCCAACATTGGGGTTTTAATAGCTTGATGGGGAATTTGAAGCTATTGGAGCAGAGGTTCATTATCAACACTATACGAAGGTAGAAGGAGATAGCAAGGAAGCATCTCAAGCAATATTGAAGCAAAGAAAGGTGCATAAAATTTATTACAAAGGTAAATCTCATAATTCTTCTCGTCAAACATATCCAAAAGGAGGGTTAAAGGTGTTGGGAGTGATGGTTGGATGCACTCAAGAAATGAGTTGATGCTGCAAAACCTGCTTCACATCTGCCCTCCTTTGATTACAGATATGCTTAGTACACTTGCTTAGCTTCCAAATGACACAAAGAAACCATATATGTACTTTGGAAATGATTTGTGTGATGATCAAACCAAAACAGATAACTTGGTTCCTTCACAAATCCAAAATCTTACTATTTCTGTAATGATACCTGCTCAGTGTTATGCTCAGTGTGACCAGCACACTTAAAATTGAAACAATTCCTTTTGGGAGTATTAAAGTACCTTATTAAGCTACCAATCACAAGTGGAATCACTCAAATTGATAAACCATACACTGAGAAATAAGTTTAGGAAAAATCTGATTACCCCCGACTTTTTAGGAACTCTGCAGACACAGACCAGTGTGCACTTCGAAGCGGATTTCTCCCAAATGGCTGAATGAAATCTTCTGAAATTTTTTATGATTGTAGTAGACCTTGAGCTGGTTCCAATGAGCTATAGATCTCTTGATTTGGCTCAATGAGCACTGAGAAATGCTCCTTGGAAGTTGACAGACTTGAAGTAGAAAGCACAGAGAACCAGAGATGATGAATGTGTATATACCTATTGATTGATATGATTATACAAGCTCATTAGCATGCCAAGCATGGCTAATTGAGGGGTGGTGGTGTAGGCTATGGAGTAGCACTAACACACACACAGTTACAATGAGAAAATACCTCAGGGAGTCAGCTTAATTGACTGGACTAACCGCAACTTTTTGATTGTAGCTTTTATAGGAGTTTGATGGTGATTTGAATTTCAAAATTCAAACTTAGGCTCCCTAGAATATCTCTACTAAAAGTAGGGAGATATTCTCTCCATTAAATCATTCTCTTTTCCACGACTAATGAGGTAGGTGAGTGTCTAAAGTGATTACATATGAATGCCAAGTCATATAGACTTTTACAAAGGGGTAAGAAGGTAAGAACATCTAAGCACATGTTCATGTAAACCTTGCTGCAAGTGAAGCCTTGATAAAGCTTTGTCCAAGTTAGTCTTCCATGATTCCAAGCCAATGTGTGAAGGCTTGATATGCACCAACAAAAGGAGGAATTTTAGTATTTACACAATAGGTGATCAACATGCACAAATAGAGAAGCTTGATAAGAACAACTATCAAGCATGGTGATTTAGAATCACAACATACTTGCAAGGTAGAGGCTTGTATGGTTTGATTGGTGGAACAAATATCAAACCTATATTACTAGAGGATGCAACAATTGAGGGATTTTAGGCCTTGGAATGAAAGAGACAAAAGGGCTATATTCATTTTATCACAAAATATTCAAGATTCAATGGTAGGACATATACAAGATCTAGACATAGGTAGAGATGTTTGGCTTGCATTGGAAAGGTTCTATGCTACAGGTACAAGAGCAAGGAAGATTCAACTCAAGAATGAGTTGAATAACATAAAGATACAAGGACATCGGTCAATGATTACTTTTTGAAGGTTAAAGAGATTGAAGATCAACTAGGATCAATTCAAGCTCATGTGGAGGATGACGACTTGGTTGCACATACTCTCAATGGACTCAAGGATGATGAGAGATGGAAGCCGTTCATTACTTCAATTTATGTTAGAGGAGAATTCATGGTCATAGAGGAGATGAATCTAAATGGCTCTTGTTTCAAATCAGAAAGGATCTCAAGGACAAGCTCTTTATGCAGGATCATCAAGAGGTGGAAACAGAGGTAGAAGAGGTTCAAATAGAGGTCGAGGAAGAAGGAGTGATGATCAAGGAACTTCAAGTGGGTGCTTCAACACAAGAGGAAGAGGCAGATCAAGGGCTAGAGGTACGAGAGTCTACTACAACTACAATCAAAGACAAAGGAGTGAAGATAACAACAATTGCTACATATGTGGAAGGTATGGACACTATGCCAAAGATTGCTATCAAAGTGAGAATAATTAAGGTGGTAATCAAAGAGGAGGCTATTCAAGAAGAGGTAAACGATAAGGAAATTATGTAGTTGAAGGTAAAAGTGATGATTATGATTCTCTTCTTATGATGAATATAGAAACTAAGATGAATTGCAATAGTGATGTATGGTATGTAGATAGTGGTTGCCCTAACCATGTCAAATGATGCTTCATGGTTTTCAAATATGCATAATCCTTCATGTAACGGTCATGTTGAAATAGGAGATGATACAACACATAAGATTATGCAGGTTGGAGATATTGTTATGCAGGATAAGAGCAAGAAAAATTGCTTGAAGGATGTACTTAATGTGCTAACGATCACTAAGAATTTGATGTCAGTTGGTCAAAATGGTAGAAAAAGTTTTGCAAATAAGATTTAATCATGTAGGTTGCTTTGTTGAGGATTCAAAGCAAGGTAGATTAATTGCTAGAGGACAAAAAAAGGTAGATTGTTTACATTCAAGATAAACCCAAATCATACAAACTATTTGTCTTATGGTATGCATCGAATAGCAGAGCTTGATCTATGGAGCAAAAGGATTGGCCACATGAATGTACATAGATTAAAAGAGCTATCAAAGAAGAGGATTTTTGAAAGATTACCTGATCTCACTAAGCAACATATGGTGCATCTTTGTGAAGCATGTCAAATGGGTAAGCAGAGTAGACAACCTTTCAAACATTCAAGCGGTAAGTAGTGGATTGGTAGATCTTATACACACGGACGTATGGGGTCCTACTAAAGGGGCATCCTTGGCTACTAATAATTACTATGTATCAGTCATTGATGATCATAGGAGAATGAAATTTGTGTATTTCACTAAACATAAGAGTGAAGTCTTTGATTGTTTCAAAACTTTCAAATCATTTGGCGAGAGGCAAACAGGAAGGTATGTTAAGAAACTAAGACCTGATGGAGAAGGAGAGTATTTCTCTCAAGCTTTTACTAAATTTTTGTATGATGAAGGTATCAAAAGAGAAGTTACATGCACATATACTCCACACAAAAATGGAGTTGCAGAAAGAAGAGACAGAATCATAGTAGAAGCATCTAGAAGCATGCTAAATGATATGTGTTTGCCTAATTCTTTTTGGGCTGAATCTATTAGCACAATTGTGTACATTATGAATAGAGTACCTAGTCCTGGAGTTCATCATTTGACACCATATGAGGTATGGCATGGAAGGAAACCAAGTGTGAGTCATTTGAAACTATTTGGTTGTGTATGTCATGTACATGTACCTAATGAAGTGAGATCAAAAATTGATGTGAAATTGAAAAAGTGTATATTTATTTTTTATGCACATACTCAAAGATGATATAGATGTTATAATCCTCATTCCAATAAGGTGGTTGTTTCAAGAGATGTAAACTTTGATGAATCACTTTCGTGGTATGTAGATAAGAAATGTTTGCAGGTCATAAATGGAGATGAAGAAGATACAGGTGAAGGAGATGGGTGATTACCTCAGCCCACAAGAAGTTTAAGTGATGAATAGAGTGGTTTGGATGAAGAAAGAGAGCTAACTTTCAATGGAAGATCAAGAAAAGAGTCACCTCCAAGTGTTAAAAGTAAAGGTAAACTCAAACTTATTGAAGTTAATGATGAAGGAGAAGAAATTGGTAGCGTATATGAGTATTGAGAATCATCAAAGGTTCCTAATAAAAAAGCAAGAGCACCTACATTGGAGGCAAGAACTTTAAGGGTGAGTAAGAAACCTCAAAGGTATACTTATGAATCTTTTATGAATACTCATTATGCTTTTATGATGAAGGTTGAGTAGGAAAATGAACCTATATGTTATGATGAGGTGAAAGGATATGAAAAGTGGGAGAAAGCAATGAGAGACAAAATGGAAGCACTACATGATAGCAAGACTTTGAATTTAGTTCCAAAGATACCAAAACAAAAAGTAATGAGTTTCAAGTGGGTTTTTAAGATTAAGAGAAATAGTGATGGTAGTGTGTCAAGATATAAGGCTAGATTTGTAGCAAAAGAATATGCTCAAAATCAAGGATTGGACTATGAAGAAACATTTAGTCTAGTAGCAAACATGGAAACAATGAGAACTTTGTTGGCATTAGCTACAAGTAAAAGATGGAATGTATATCAACTAGACATAAAACAGTGAGTCATAACAAACGAGAACTATGTCATAAAAAGAGAAACCCTATGCACTAAAATAGCCTTTTTTTGCATGATTTTAAAAAATTCTTTACACGAGTATACAAGGTTTTCTAAAACCCCCCAAAAAAATGCAAATTTTGAACATATTTTCAAAATTTTGACTACTTTAGGGTAGCAGAATTTTGCTAATTTTAGAGTACCTGATCTAAAATGTTTAAGAGAGAATTATGAAATGGATAAAAAAAGCCTTATTTTATGAGAATACTCATTTAGCTTGGATCGAACAAAAAGGAAATGAGCTAGAAAAGGCTAAAAATTGACCGTTTTTTATTCTCTGAGTGTTATGTACTGCTAGAACTTCTTAAAAACATGAGGTTTGTGGAGTAAATCGATGCGTGGCATCGAGTTTCAGATAAAGTCGATGCCTGGCATCGACTTCCCACATAAAAGTGGTTTTCATCATATGTGTGTTAAACGCGCCTATTTCAGGAACAAAAAAGTGGCCAAAAAAGCTCAAAGTCGATGCCTGGCATCGACTTTTGGTTGCAAGTCGATGCTAGACATCGAATTTTCATTTTTGGACAGTCAGACTTACTAAAACAGGCAAAAATTCCACTTTTGGAAATCATACAGGGTCATCTTGTGAAGGCTATATCTTGAGTTCTAGAGATCCTTTCTTGCATATGATAGCTTGTTGGAAAGCTCTACTCTTCTACTTTCATCCGTCAAAAGATCTTGGGGAAATGATACTTGAGCTAAGAGAAATTATCAAAATACTGAAAGTATGTCATTTTAGTGACTAGAAAAATCTGAAGAAGTAAACTTCTTGGTTTTGGCTATCATTTCTCAATGTTTTGAGTGGAAATGAGTTAATGGTGACCATAGAGGTTGCCTAGTGTCACATTAGTTCTTTTTTTTGATGTTTCACACATCAACACTTACGTCATACTCTTCCTTCTAGATTTTTTTAATGGAAATATATATTCCATACTTTCTTAGAGCAACAAATATAGATTTTGGAAAGATGTCCATGCGAGACATTGGAATCTCACCGAAAATTAGAGTAAAACAAATGAGGCTATGTTGTTCATTATTGCACAAATAGATAGTCTGTGGCAAGGCTTTGATTATGGATAATATAATCACACCTCTTTGTGCATGCAAAAGGGAATCAAAGTGCAATAATGAGGATTGAGAGAGACTATCTCCACTTCTGTGATTCTTGCCAAACACCTTCTATGTGCATATATCTTTGGTATGGAAGTATAGAGGGAAGCTCATCACTCATTAGCTTGTGTGGATTGTGTGACTTGTAGGTGGCGTAGATAGGCTCTCTTCTCTCTTTATTTGGAGCATCGATGTTCGTGAGTGGATCAATTCTCACTAACGATGACTAAAATTCACTAACAACAAAGCATACTCAAAGTCCAGAGGGAGGCACGACTAATAGAGTGCGTTAGAAGATAATTTTACCTCATGTTGTCTTTCCATGCCCACAATGTATAGATGTTCATTAACACCTTGGTGCAGACTTCTCAGCGAGAAAAAAGTGAATTTTACATTTTTTCTTTCATTCTCAGCAAGAAGTCGATGCCTGGCATCGACTTCTCGCGGAAAACTATACTTTTCAGCAAGAAGTCGATGCCTGGCATCGACTTCAGCGAGAAGTCGATGCCAGGTATCAACTTCAGTGAGAAGTCGATGCCAGGCATTGACTTCAGCTAGAAGTCGATGCCAGGCATCGACTTCTCGCTGAAAAGTATAGTTTTCACTTTAACAAAGTAAAAAAGACTACACATTTCGCTTTCAATGCATGCAATATGTTCTCACAAAGTAATATCAAACGTGATATATTGTCTTGCTTTTTAACTTTGACCATGATAATGCTCAGAGAGAGGAGAAAGGGGAGAGAGGGAGAGAAATGCGATTTTTCAAAGGATAAAGACTCGGGGCAAGGAAAAAAGCAATGTCTTAGAGTATTTGATTAACATAACTTGAACAAAGTTTTATTGAAGTCTCTTAGCATGTAAAAACTAATAGATTTATTTCATAGAATGTGCAACGATGAACAATAAAGTCTCTTTCATTTGGATTATTAGACATCAAAGAATCATGTATGATGATATGCATGGTGTTTTCTCTCAATATGTATAGTCAATTTAATCTCATCTATTTCATTTTGATCTCATGGTGTTTTTTTGGCATAATTGGCTATTATTACTAGTACACATATATGACCACCTAATTGTTGTATGATTATGCTTTGTTTTGTCAAGAGCGAGCATTGACTTCCTTATATGATTCACTCTTATTTTTCACATAAAAGTCTTAAAACATCATGGAAAATGCATCCTTCGTAGACGTATTCTAATCCCTTTTTAAAATGGCATAAAATTATGCTTTATGTGGGCTTGAAATAAAATGAATTACTTTTCAAGTTCCATTTTCATGAAATCATGTAGTTTTAATCATCTAAGATTCGTTAAAGTTCTAATTGGAATTTGTAATGTTGAATATAGCATGTTTTTATAAACAAAAATTGAAATAAAGATTGAGACAAAGTATCATGAAATAAAAGCATATGATTTTCATGCCCTAATTAAAATGGACCTTATCATTTCTATGGAACAATTGAAAATAGGCTAATTTTTCCTTGTTTTTAGCATACTTTTGTAATTTCTAAAGGAGAACATGTCTTTGTTCTCGTTTGTTATGACTCAGTGTTATAAAGAATGTGTTTCTTAATGGTGAGTTAAGTGAAGAAGTGTATATGTCACAACCAGATGGTTATGTGGATGCAAAATGTCCTAATCATGTATGCCAGTTAAAGAAGGCATTATATGGTCTTAAACAGGCACCAAGGGCATGGAATGCAAGGCTAGTAAAGTGTCTTATGTTGCAAGGATACACAATGAGTCATGTTGATCCTTCACTTTATGTAGAACATGTAGATGACATGTGTGTCTATGTATGCATTTATGCAGATGACTTGTTGATTACAGGGAATGATGCAAACACAATTGAAGAGATTAAAGGTAATTTGGGAAAGTAATTCAACATTTTTTTCTTGGTTTTCTTAGATACGTTCTTGGGATTGAGATTGTGTATGGAGATGAAGCTATGTGGTTGATACAGAGAAAGTATATATATATAATGTGTTGAAAAGGTTTGGTATGTAAGAATGTAAATTTGTTTCTACTCCAATGGAATGTAACGTAAAGTTGAGTGCAAAGGAAGGTGATGAGTTGCATGATATGAATGCATATAGATCCATGGTAGGATCTTTGATTTATGCAACAAAAACTAGACCTGATATATGCTATGTAGTGGGAATATTGTCACAGTTTATGCATGAACCTAGAGTACCTCATATACATGCAGTGAAAAGAATGCTTAGATATTTGAAAGGTACCATGAATGAAGGATTATTTTATAGTCATGATGCTGATCTAACTCTTAAAGTCTTTAGTGATGTAGATTGGGCTGGATGCAAAGATGACAGAAGATCCACAAGTGGATATGTGGTAATAGCAAGAAACAAGACATTAACATGGAGCTCAAAGAAATAGCCTACAATTGCCTTATCTTCTATAGAGGCCAAGGATAGAGGTTTAGCATTTGATACTACTACGGTTATGTGGTTTAAAAATTTGTTTCATAACTTGAATGTGAAGGTTGATGTACCATTGATATATGGGGATAACTTGAGCAGAATTCATATGACCTCAAATCATATTTTTCATGCTAGAACAAAGCATATAGAGGTACACTATCATTATGTCCAAGAGACGGCCATAAACAATGAAATGCAAGTTTCTTTTGTGGGAACAAAGGATCAAGTTGCAAATATCTTCACCAAATCCTTGGATGGACCAAAGCTTCAAAGATTCAACTATATTCATAGCATGAAGGAAATACCCTTTGAAACTTGAGGGGGAGAATATTGAGGACATTTGTTTTTTGTTTTTTTTGTAGGTACAAGTTCCAAATTATGTAGATACCTTTGGGAAGTCTTCAAATACTTGAAGAAGGCTCATATTATTCATAAAAGATAGCCAAAATACCATGTGATTTCTAGAACATGGTGAGTCAAATCAATGAGTCACAAGGAAGCTGCAGTGGTGTCCGAGTGGAAGGTCGATGTGGCTAGTTCTTAAAGTCCATCAATACTTTGCTTATTTGAGCACTTGAGTCATGTAATACCTCCACCCAAGTGTCTACCACAAATTTAGATGTATTATGAAGGTTTTAGATTAGTTTCGCATGATATAATAAGAGGGGAGAAGTCGTGATCTTGTTGGAAGTCCAAGAGAGTCTATGTGTATATCTACGCTGTCGTAGTTTTGTATGAAGAGATTACAGAGCTTGTAGCTCCCTCATTATATATCCAAATTACATGTTTGATGGCTCATTTGAAAGCTCTTAGTGTCTGCTTTCATAGTTTGGATTTTTATAATCATTGGATTTGTGAGATGAGAGAAGTATTCTTTGCAAGCAGTGTATGTTCTCGGGTTCACTTCTGCTAAAGATCTCCATTAAACCTCAAACTTGCAGAGTTCATATCTCCTTGTGTGTTTCTCCAAATTAGAAGTTCTCTTAGCGCATTGGAAATCTCTTGGTATCTAGTAAATGTGATTAAAACAGTTTTAAAGAATTCTAAGTGAGTAGAGAACAGTAAGCTATCTTAGCATGACTAGTTTTCTATGAAGAAGTTTGTGAGAAGGTCAGCTTGTTCCTAGGGGGTTCTGCCTACTTCTAGCTATACTTTGGAGGTCAATAAACTCCAACAAATGATTGGTTTCCAAAGGAAACAAAGTGGGTAGGATGTTCACCTTAAATGTGAAAATTCTTGAAATGAATGCAGTCATCTTTGCAAAAGGTGCAAGACTTATTGTTGATATAGAGATCTGGCACAAACAATTTGGACATGCAGATCTGCAAAGGCTGAAATTGATGTAGTCAAAGGAGATTGTCAATGGATTACCAAATTTCAAATTTGTACAAATGCAAAAGGTATGCACAACATGTCAATTTGGTAAACAGTCAAGAGCATCATTTCTGCATGATAAGCATGTTAGTGAGAATGTGCTAGAAATAGTACATACACATGTTTGAGGTTCTGGAAAGACCACATCTATGGGTGGTTGCAGGTTTTATGTTACTTTCATTGATGACCATACACAGAAAGTATGGGTATATTTCATGAAAGAGAAGAATGAGGTGTTGACTCATTTCTAGAACTTTAAAGCTATGGTGGAAAAGTAGAGAGGGAAGTATATTCAGACATTAAGATCTGATGGAGGAGGCGAATACATGTCAAATAAGTTTAGTAATTTTCTAAAAAGTCATTGAATTCGACTTGAGTTTTCATGCAGGTACACACCACAATAGAATGGCATTGCTGAATGCAAAAATATACATATTGCAAAAATAGCAAGAGCTTTGATGGTTAAGAAGAAAATGCCTCATTGTTATTGGGAAGAAGCTATGCATACGGCTCTATACATCATGAACAGAACCCCAACTACTATTGTACACCAAGTTACACCTGAAGAGAAGTTCACAGGTAAAAAGCCAAACTTATCACATATGAAAGTTTTTGGCTATATTGCATATGTACATGTTCTAGATGAGTTGAGGACGAAGCTTGATCTAATAGTAGAATACCCCCTTGAGCAAAAGGGATATAAATTTTATAACCCACTCACACGACAGGTGAAGGTGAGCAAAGATGTGGTATTTGATCAAATTTCAAGATTCTACATAGATGCCAAAGATGAAATTAATCTTGAATCAAATGACATAGAAAATGATGAAAATTAAGTGCAAAATCTCAAGTTTTGAGTGGACCAGATGAATCACCAAGCAATAGCTCCAACTCAAATCCATGGAGTGGAAGATTGCACAGAAATTTCAGTCCAACGAATTCATCAAATACATCCAAGAAAGGTAAAGAAAAGCTTTCTGCTAGTAGTAAAACATGTGTAGGTTTTGAAGATGATGGAGATTCAAGTAGTTCAAAAAAGAGTCTTGATGAGGACTTGGATTGCCCTCTATGAAGACTCCAAGAGTAAGAAAGGCACATGGAGATGATACAAGGAGAAGTGACTCAAAACCAAGAAGATTAGGGATGATGCAGAATTTAGTGCAATGATATGTATGACAATTATATGGCTCATCATTGCGCCTACATGACCAAGGTAATACAAGATGCTGAATCTTCTTGTTTTGAAGATGCAATTGGAAATGCAGATTCGCAAAAAGCTATGGATGAGGAGATGGCTGCACTTTATGGAAACGAAACATGGAAGCTAGTTCCATTGCCACAAGGAAAGAAATCCATAGGCTACAAGTGGTTTTACAAGGTAAACCAGAATGCTGATGGTAACATAAGCAAGTACAAAGCACGATTGGTAGCAAAAGGATATGCATAAACATATGGCATTGATTTTGAGGAGACCTTCAGCCTTGTAGCTAAAATTTCTACTATCAGAATGCTTGTTGCATTATCTATAGCAAAAGGATGGACTTTACATCAGATGGATGTGAAGAATGCTTTCCTACATGGTTTACAGGAAGAAGTATATATGGACTAGCCACAGGGATATGAAGATTCGAAGCACCTATAATAGGTTTGCAATTTCCAAAAGGCTTTGTATGGACTCAAGCAAGCTCTTCATGCATGGCATGCAAGGATTGCTGATTACTTAACCACCATTGGGATTTCTATGTGTGATGGAGATCATTCATTATATGCAAGGAAATTTGATGATGGCATCACAATTGTGGCTATTTATGTTGATGACTTGATTATAGGAGGTGACAATGAAGCAATCATTAAAGAGGTAAAGCAACTCCTTATGCAGGAATTTGACATGAAAGATCTTGGTGTGTTGCGCTACTTCTTGGGCATTGAGTTTATTCATAGAGCAATAGGTATATGGATGTCACAAAGGCAGTATGCCTTGCATATGCTGCAAAACTATGGTATGGATGATTGTAAGATAATTTCTATGCCATAAGATCAAAATCTAAAGTTGGATACTGAGCTACACTATTGGACTTGAAAGTCAATTTATGTAGGTTCCCACTAAGCCACATTTGGATGCTTTGAGGCACACTATGTTATGTGAGTGCTACTTTGGATTATGCATTGTTTTATGAAGGTTGTGTAGATTTGCAGGTCCATGGATACACGGATGCAGATTGGAATGGTGGCATTCTAGATAGAAGATCTATTAGTGGTTTTCTATTCTCACTTGGGAGCGTCGCTTTTACATGGAGTAGTAAGAATCAACCCACTATTTCTTTGTTGAGTACAGAGGCTGAGTATAGAGGTGCTACAATGGCAACATGTGAGGCATCATGGCTAGAGATGCTACTTGTAGATTTAGGTGTGGAAGTGCAAAAGCCTATGACCATCTATTGTGATAATCTAAGCAGTATACAATTAGCACAGAATCTTGTTTTCCATGCTAGAACAAAGCATATTGAGATATATTATCACTTCATCAGAGAAAAGGTATTAGCAGGTGATATTGATCTTATCTATGTGAGAACAGATGAGTAGGTTGCTGATATTTTCACTAAAGCACTTGGAGCAGAGAAGCTGAAGCAGTTTCGGAAGATGCTTGGATTAGAGGAGGATATAATGTTGAGCTTGAGGGGGAGTGTTGATATATCAGGCTCAACATGTGATGATTCAAGATGACACGTAGGAGTTTTTCATTTCTCTGACATGTATAGTGGTCATGCCGGTATATGTCAGGGATACTTCATTGAGCTTACTAGGTTTATCTACCGAGAGTGATGGCACATTTATATCTTGGCAGCTCACTCATTCATGGACATTAGGATTTTCCCCATGTACTTTTCTTTATATATGGCACTTGTTGTATTGTTCTTCACTAGTTCATTCTTGTACATTCCTTTAGAAGAAGAAGATGAACATTGTTCCTTGCCTTAATTTGTGTGTGTGCTCCTCTTTGATTGTGAGAGTGTGTGTGTGTGTGCTCTCTTGCTTATCTCCTTCCTCTAACATTGCTAAGGACTAAGTTCACCTATTTTTCTATGTTCACACATTTTGCTAAAAATACAATAAAGTACATTTTTATTCAAAAGATGTTGTAGACAGATAATTCAAGCAAAGAGCATATGAAGATTCCGCTCCTTTCTATTCGAATTGGAAGATGAATCTAGTGTTTTGCCCTTTCAAGATATAGGTAGGACCCCTATTGCAAAATCCTAAAAATATACATTTCAACAAGTTACAAATTGAAAATTATGATAAGGTATAATACTTTAAGGAACTTAAGACTAAGAAGTCCTGAAAGGAAACTACTAAGATAAGACCACCAAAATTATCTACTCATTTTGCTAGTCAATAATTACAAGGCATGCCTGTATGTTAATTTAAGGAAAAATGATTTGAGAATGTATTTTTTGATCCTCTCCTTTCTGATTAAGATAGTGTGTAATACTTATTTGATTATGGATATGATTTTATAAATAGAGACAAGCATGACTTGAGTGCACATCATGGTTCATGGAGGAATACACCACATAATATAATTCCAATCATTTTAGAGCAGGAAACCTTTTTAAGGGGGTAAGAATATTCTATTAAACATGGGTTCAAAAGGATAAATGTATCGACTATAAGGGTTGTAATATGTTGTATTGTAGCCTTACTTTTAACCCTCAATTTACCCTTGGCACATGCTTGAACCTTTGCTTGCAAGCCTTGGGCTTGATTTATCCTAAGGCCTGGGAACTTTAGTCTTGGAAGAAGCTTCTTCAAGTGCCACCTTGGGATGTATGTGAGAAGAGAATCCTCATTTGATTTAGAAGGCATGTGATGAACCTTGGGAAATTGTCCATATGAGAGACTTTGGTGGGAGACTTAGGTGAGTCCTATGACATGCACTCCCTTCACCTAGAGGTATATTTGTGGATGAACGTGAACTCTCTCTCTCTCCCACTCTTGTGGTCTTGCTAGTTGGTTTAGTACATTGTTTTTTATGAAAATTATGTGCTCATTAAATTTATCTACGAAAAGGTGTCCTTTCCACAAACGTGCAATGAATTTTAATCATCTTTCCTCTCTTTAATTCCTCTTTCATATGCATCCATAGCTTCTTAAAGTGAGAACGCTAAGAAGGAATCATTAAGATGTAACCATAGAATTACATGTTCTAACGCTAGCAATTTCTACCTTTTTCACATCCTCTCTTCGCAAAGGTGATGGTTTTGGAAATATGCTTTGATAAACTATTTTAACTAAGTCTCCTTTTAGTGCTTGACACCTCAAGGTATTTGACTCACAAAAAAAATTGATTTCATCTTTGTCTCCACTTTTTATTTGAATTCCTTGTACATCTTTTTTTATTCTTCACATGCTTAACATTCTTACATGAAGAATTTTAGATAACGCGAGTTAATTCCACCTTCATGTCTCAAATCATTCTAACTTTGCAGGTTGTACTATGGTTGATCTACCGTAAGAGGAAAACATAATCCTCTCTCTCTCTCTCTCTCTCCTCTTTGTCCTTTTCCCTATCTCTATCTCCATCGTCTTTCTCTTTGTCTCTATTCAACTATCAACAATTTTTCTCCTGTATACCTCTATTTCCTATCATTAAGGTTTCTAATGAGTCCTCCTTTTATCTCCTATCATTAAGCTGTTTACGAGTTCTCCCTTTACCTCTGTCGTACATTGAGCTTCCTTATTCGTTCACAATAAGCTGAACTATGTGCAAAGTGGAGTTGCAATGCATGTCGCATCCATGATTATAGAGGAAAATATCATACCCATTAATGTAGCTTAATAAGCACGAAATAGTGACTTGAGAACAATGACAAGGAATAGATGTCCATGGTAGGCAAGAATTGTGTGCAACATTCAAGACGAATTAAGAAGATATGGCTCAAGTCTTTTTTCTTGCCCTTACAATATCATACTTTATAGAGTGCTATGAAGGGATGTCAATTATAAGTTAGCTTTCGCTTCAAGAGAAGTTTTACCCAACCTATTGCGATCCTCACCAAAGCTTCGAAATTAACTTTTAAGAGAGGTTAGACCTAGTGAGATCCTCGCCAAAGCTTCAAAAAATGATAAGAGGAGAGGATATATAAGTATTGTGGCTTCATGAATGGCACTCCCTTCCCTCTCTTGTAAGCTTGTCGAACATACGAATTGGGTCACGAATTGTGAAACAGCCTCAGCATTTACGACACTACCCTACTGTTGTATCGGCAATGTCAGTCAACGAATGAGAATTTCGAAGTACATGAACCAAAAGACCTGCGAATTTCTCTGGAATCCATGAGGCTTGCATCATACTATTTGAATATCAATGGAAGTTTGATAACTATAAAAGCAGAAGAAGAAGGAGATACATGTGGAAAGATGCTACTTGTGTACAATTTTGCACACGTTTTACTTATGTTCATGCTTCTTCATGCGCGTCCTAAATATGAATCAACAAATGCATTCAACACACAGTTTCCATGTCGCCTCAAACGAAGATGATTGAAACAGCATGTTCTTCAGGACTTGAATAGGCTCATGGTAGCACACCATAGTCTCTGCAACTCACAGAAGCCAAATATGTGCTTTCATGCGGCGTATTGTGAAATGAATTTAAGATGGAAGCGCAGACACTACTCAGATAAATATGAAATGCTAAGATGTAATAAGTTGCTTCGTCTGACTCTCCTACTCCTCCATCTCTGTCTGTGTTACACACGCGTGGAAGTCGCATGAAGAGCACATGGAAAAATGGACTTATCTGTCCGGCTTTCACTTCCTAATTAGATTACCCAATGTGAAGAACGAGCTATGGTGATAATCTGGAAACACAGTCTCATCACAATCATATGGAAATACAATCTCTTTGTTAAAATCTGGAAGCACATTTTCATGCTCTGTGTATCATCCAGAATGGATTGCTCTCTACAGCTACCAGTGATTAGATCTAATTTGCAGTACAATAATTAATCAGAGCTAGTCTGAAAAATGATCATCTGAAGAGCTATCACTTGGGGCCGCTTCGTTGAGGTTGATCACCCTCCTGCGCCGACGGGGACGTTTGGGAGACGATTCGTAAGCTAGGGTTGAAGCAGGACATGTGCAATAGTCAACATGGAAGCATGGTGTACGAAAGTCTGCGTCACGAGCACAATGGATGCTTGGACTGACGCCTGGAAGTTCCGGCATGGAGTGTCTTTTGATGTCCGAGCTGGTGGACGTTGGCGTATCCAACGCGTCTCCAGAGCTTAGATATGGTGGAACAATTCCTGGTGAGTTACAAGAACTAGGCTCCGTGTCGCACGTGATCAGGCTCACAGAAAGCGGCGTCTGCTCCTCCCATCTTCTTCTTTGAGAAGCGTCTGTGTCGCTCGACTTGCAGAGTCCGAAGGTAGAGAAGAAGCCAATCTTTTCTGGTACATCAACATCCGCCAGGCATGTAAGACTTCTACCAGGATCATTGTGTCGCGCGTCAGGAGTTCGAAGATTGCAGAGATCCGCAGCTTTCCCCGCACTGATGGCGGCCTTCTGGACCGCGCGTGGCGAAAGATCGCCAGGAGGACTTTCCCGGGGGACGTGCGACGGGAAATTGAGCGCTGCTAACGGACCCCGAAGACAATAAAGTGCCATGTCGTACGCCCTTGCTGCAGCTTCAGGTGTGGAGTAGGAGCCCAACCATATCCGAGACCTTTTCTTCGGTTGTCGGATCTCGGAAACCCACTTTCCCCAGCTTCGCATACGCACCCCCCTGTACATCTTCGTCTTCGTAGGGTCGTCATGTCTGTGAGTGGAACTCAGACTTAAGTGTTTCGCATTCCCTGCATGTCTTCCTCTGGAGGCTGCAGCATGTGGCTCATGAGGACCATAACTCTCATTTCTGGCATTTTTCATCAATACCTTTGATGAGGAATGAGATTCATCGTCATCATCGGAAGCGAAAACTTTGTCCGCCGTACTCAGCTTCGACTGATGTGTCGTCGCCACTGCCATCAGAGGAGACCTTCGCCTTTGACTATCGGATATTGGTAGTGCTACGAGTGCTTGCTTACACGGCAGCACAATTCTGCCTCATCTCTAAAAGCAAAGACTCCTGCTCACACGGTAAGCTGTTCAGGTACCGGAAACACACATAAAAATCAGGGCTGAGGAAGCCGATAGGCAGAATCACCTGAGTGAGTGCTGAAAATAAGTGAAGATACAAGGAATCTACAAGAGCCAGTCTAATGGGGGCGTTGCGCTGCCGACCAATTCCAAGCCCATCTATGGGGAGGCGGTGATTCTGTCAAGTGGGTTGCCTGCCGACTATATTCTCTCTTAAGTGGGGCGGAAATATAATAAGCAGAGAAATGGATCAATGCTAAGAGTAGAGGTGGCCGGCATCGGAGATCGAGCATGCGTGTAGCGGTTATTTCATGCTGATTTCAGAACTGCGTGAGAGTAGGCTGCACGAGATGACTCGAGACTCGAGAGTCGAAGACAGAGAGAGAGAGAGAGAGACAAAAAGATGGAAAGAGAGCGACCTGAGAGAGGTAGCAAATTGACAACTTACAAGCTTGGCGCCTGCAGGCTGCGTTCTGGATATGATATTGAAAATTATGATAGCGTTGGTGGGGACGGAGCTCACATATTGCAAAATATAGTTGTCTTAACTTGTCTAGCAATTTCAATCGATACTCTTGCTGGCACGTCCGACAGCTGAGGACCCCGCCCCTATGGCGGCATCGCCGCCTCCTCCTCGTCAGGCCCGTTTGTCCTCTGCCGTTTCGCTCAACTTGAACACCGGCAGTGACATAGCGGTCATGTTCACAAGTCGCGATTCCCGATTCGATTGACACGTCGAGTCCATTGTATTCATGTTTGCGCCTCCGGATTTCAACCCTTTCACCGCCATCGACAAACCTCTCTCTCTGTGTTGAGCGGATTGGTTGAGTTGGAACTTGATTGTTTTGCCTTCCTGTCTTTTTGACATTATTGAGCAATCATTCGGCGTTCGTCAAAAGCTAGTTCATATGCCCTTGAGCACAGGCTTTGCAGTGTACACTGTACACCGAGATCGTGGATCGAGAAGCCTTGGGGCTTTCCTCCTCCATGATGATGCTACATTGGTGATCATGATGAGTCCTTAGAAGCATTTCTTAGATTTGCTACATGGCAACAACACTAAGCGGAGAGAAAGAGAGCAACCAGAACTATTGCAGTATACGGCGTAGTGGAGACTTCATGAGGCGACGCTAGGGTTTTGTGGGTTTCTCTTCCCCCCTACGAGTCCCTCCCCTCAGTCGGGAGGGTGCTCACCTTCGTTCTTCGCCCTCGTGGGGGGGGCTGCCCTGCCTGCCTCTGCTATTCTACCTCATCCTCTTGGTTTCACATGGCTCTCTTCGAAGCTTTGCGCAACGGAATCTCTGTGGTGGATGCTCCGCTGAACGGGGGAGTTGAGGTGAATGCTCCAGCTCTGCCTAACACAGCGGTGGGAGTTCAACAGGTAAGTTCTTGCAACCACACTGGGTTAAATGATTCAACCTTGCTCGGTGCCCCTTCTGGCAGCCTTGCTGCTCGACCAGGTCTTGTGACTCGCTCTCCTCAGAAGTCATATGCAGACTCCATAAAGCACACAGGTATTCACTTCTCTTCCCCTGTCATTTCTGATCGAGGCGCTAAGACTCCCTGTAATGGCATTGATCGGGGTCTTGGGAGAGCAGAATGCTCCGAGAACCCGCATACGCTGCATGTTGATGATATCCCTAGTGAAGATGACGAAGACACATTTATAATTGATAGGACTTCCTTGGATATTTGGCAAGAGCATATGTTAGGAAGGGTTGTCATAGGCCTTTGTCACGGCCCTAGACCCCCGCATGAAGTTCTTAAAACTTGGATAAAATCGCATTGGGAAGCTAGGGGGCTAATGGTAAAGCACATTCAGTATTGCCCTAACAACTTCTATCTTTTCTTTTTTGAAGAGGCAAACAGCGCTCTGCATGTAATTAGCGAAGCCCAATGGCTTATCAGGAATATCCCCATGTCTTTTTTCAAATGGCATGTTGGCTTTAACCCCAAGGGCCCAAAGCCTACTAAGATCCCTGTGTGGGTAGAATTCCCAGAACTGCCCATAGACTTTTACCCGTGGATTGAGCATCTTGGAAATATGATTGGTAGGGTATTGGGTCAAAAATCCAGAAATAGTATCATTAACACTAAATGGGATCCTCAGGTGCTAATTGAAATAGATGTTTCCAAAGAAATTAAGACCCAAATAGTGATTAAGGACTCCCAAGGGAAGAAATTGCACACCCAAAAGCTTATGTACCGTAATCTGCCTAACGCCTGTTATAACTGTTACAAACAGGGCCATCTAATTCGGGATTGTCCCCTCATCATAAATCAGAACAAGACTGGTAATCAAGATAAACAGGAATTACCCTCTGCTCCTAGTAATAGCCCCAATGTGCCGGGGAAAAAACAAGTGCAAAAATCTAAAAAAAAAGACTTTTAAGTCGGATAACCCATACGACATTCTGTTAGAGGACATCTCTAATCCTTTTGATGACAAAAACATTACAGGTGAATCTCCTATTGTTGTAGAAGAGGATGAAAATGCTAATCCCAATATGGATGCTGCAGGTAGTACCAAGACCGTTCAGGCAGCTAAAGTAGATGATGGCTCTCCAGCTAGCTGGAAAAAAATTGGGAAAAAAAACAAGGTTCTTCATGAACCAGCGTGTCTTAAGGACAACCCTTGCTTCTCCCAACAAGATAATGAAGTGCCCCCCCATCCATGGAACATTTCAGTCAAGAACTCGATGCTATGGACCAGGACTCAATCAACTGTATGGATGAGGAAGGGGAACATTGTAAAATTGTGCCCATGTCTCAGGATATGGACTCATTCAATGAACACAGTAAAGTAAGTAAGCCTAAAAGGAAAGAAACTGTCAAGTTGTCAACCTCAGCTCCCAAGCCGACTAAAAATAGTCGTAAATAATTTTTTTTTTGATGTTTGACCTAAAAATTCTCACCTTAAATGTTAAAGGGCTGACTGATGTAGTCAGGCCCAAAATGGTTAATTGCTAGCTTAATCTGTTACCCATCATGCCTGATGTTCTTTGCTTGCAGGAAGTCAAAATCGGAGGGGATACTCTGCTTAGGCACCTAAACATTGTGGCCTCTAATTTCACTTGGTACCACACCAGCCACCCTAGTGGCAAAGGTGGTGCAGTGGTTGGGTTGTCTAATTCTATCTCCAATTCTGTTAAGGATGTTGTTTATAGTAACTCCCACCAATGGTGTGCTATCAAGTTGGGGGACCCGTTTAATTGTTCTATCATTTCGGTTTATGCTTCTAACCTTTGTTCTGAAAGGAAAATCTGCTGGGAAGAGTTTTGTTTTTTTGACAATCCTGTTATCCTTGCTGGGGATTTTAATATGGTCACTTCTTTGCAGGATAGATGGGAAAGAAAAGGTAACTGTATTTTTGGCTCTGAAAAACATTCTTGGTTCAACTTATGCAACCATCTCGACCTGTCTGACATTTCTTGGAATTCGGGGTTTTCCTGGTCTAATAAACAAGGGGGGGACAGCTACAGATCGGCAAGGCTAGATAGATGCTATGCTAGTACGGAGTTCATCCAGGAGTGTTGGGATATTAGCAGCAAGATCGATCATTCTGTGTTTGTGTCGGATCACAAACCCCTTTATCTGACCTTTAGGAAAGGCAATCCTAATTATAGATCTGGGTGGCCTCACATTGACTTTAGTTTACCCAAGATCCCTAGTATCATGACTCGTACTAAGGATATCATCACCTACCATTTCAAGGTTGATAGATCCCCTACTGTAGCTTGGAATCATGCTATTTCTGGCATTCAAAAGCTTTTCACCACTTATAGGAAGCATGCCTTGGAGTTGAGGACTCAGAGGAGGCTCTCGCTTATGAATCAGTTAAATTCCCTTGATGTTAACTCTCAAGAGTATATTGATTGCTCTGTGAGGTTGTGTAAAGAGAGGTATCTGGAAGCTAGGAGCTCCCTTGCTATTTCAAGAGAATTTTGGAGTGAGAACATGGATCGGAACAATAAACATATGTTTTCTCTTATGAAAAAAAGGAAAGTGAGGGACTTTGTCCCCCCTATTAAGAAAAAAGATGGGAGTGTCACCTCCAATATTGAAGAGACCTTATAGGAGGCCAAGTGCTTCTTTATGGATGTTCTCTCTGTTTCTCCCAAGTGGGGGGAGGACATTCAGAGGGCCAGGGCTTCTATTGCCTTGAAAAGGAAAAAAATGATTCTTGAGAGCCTGGTTCCTATTCTGGACCTGCCCCTCACTGCCGGTGAGATCAAAGAAACCATCAATAAATTGAATCCGTGTAAATCTCCTGGGATGGATGGACTGCCTAATGAATTCTTTATCATTCTTAAGGATTTTCTCACTCCTTACATTCTCTTGATATGGGAAGAGGTTTCTAGTAAAGGATTTCTCCCTTGTTCCATTAACACTGGGGTTATCAAGCTTATTCATAAGAGAGGTCCCAAAGATGACCTGAACAACCGGAGGCCCATCACTTGCTTAAACACCATTAACAAAATTTTTGCTGCTACTCTGGCTAGGAGACTTAGCCCTTTGATGAACCATTTCATTCTCCCTGAACAAAAAGGGTTTATTAAAGGTAGATTCATCCTTGATGCTATCATCTCCCTTTGGGAAGGCATGGACTGTGCTAGAGAGTCTGGTCAAGAGTACTATTTCTTTAAAATTGATTTTGACAAAGCTTATGACAGGATTGAGTGGGACTTTATTTTGCAGTCTCTTCATGACTTAGGCTTAGGAAGGAGGTTTATTAAGTATGTGAGTACTCTGTTTGGAAATGCCTTTTCTAGAGTCTCTATTAATGGTCATATGTCTGAACCTTTCAAGTTGGCTAGATCTATAAGACAAGGGTGCCCTTTGGCCCCTCTTCTTTTTGCCATTGCTAGTGACGCCTTGGGTTGGCTCGTGAAGGATGCTCTATCTGCTGGTAATATTAAAGGTGTTTGCATTCCTAACTCCCTTGCCCCTCTTTGTCTTCAGATGTTTGCTGATGATACCAATGTTGTCTTAAAAGATCAAAGGTGGGATTGGGTGTGTGACAAGTTCAAAAAAGGGATGGCTATGTGGTATGATGCTAACTGCTCCCTTCCCCATCGTACTTTTATTCTTAACCATTAGTAACTTATTGCCTAAACTTGTCTACTTTCTTTCTTGTTGGACTCCTTCAAAAAAACAGCTTAATCAGGTGATCTCTCTGGCCAAAAGATTCTTATGGGGGGGATCGGCCAACAGAAAGAAAATTGCTAAAGTTTCTTGGGATATTTGTTGCATGCATAAAGAAAAAGGGGGCTTGGGTGTAAGGTGCCCTAAAAAAATGGCTGACACTCTGGCTGCTAAATGGATTCTAAGAAGTATTGGCAACACTGAGATTTGGGCTACTCTTATTCAAAGATCTGTCAACAAATTCTGTTTGACTAATTACAGGGCTTGGAATAACATTAATATGTGGGACATTATTACCTGCCCTCACCCCATTTCCCCTGTTGGGAGTCCTCTGATTTGTAGGTTCTCGAAAGCCTGGTTCAAAGCTAAAAGTGTTTTCTGTCCTACTGACAAGTTGTCTGTCATGGCTAAATTTTACATGCAGGAATCACCCTGGCTGGGATGGTTGTCTCATTGGAACAATGGGAACATTTCTATCAAGGAACATAAATGTCATAGAAAACTTGGATTCAAATCTTGGAAAGATTATTTGACAAATGGGAAGGTAATGTCTGATAATGATCTGGCCAATTTGACTAATGCCTCTGCTGCCTGTTTGCAGGTTTTGCTGTCACACAAGGAGCTACTGGCTGAACAACTGACCCGGTGCAATTGGAAGGAACTAAAACTTCATGATGTTGCTGATTTCATTTACAAGAACTTCAAGAAGAAGAAAGCCTCGATGGATCATATCACTCCTAAATTGAACAAAGTGTGGAATCTGAACTGGTCCTCTGCTCAGTGGTCTTATAGGTTTAAATCTCTGTGGGCTTACCCAGAAAGCAGCAAGCAGTCTTTTCTTCAGTGGTTGATAATACATCAAGGGCTCTGGGTGGGCCCCAGAGTCAGGAAAATATTTATTGATGGTGGTAAATGTGCATTTTGTGGCAGGGTGGAGGATGTTTATCACCTCTTCTTTGACTGTGATCATGCAAAGCCTTACTGGAAATGTGTTGACAACTTTCTTCATTCTTCTAAAGCCCCCAAGCTGCAAAGAATGGATGCATTGATTGGATGCTGCAAAAACATGGATATCCTCCTGTGGAATACTTGGCGGGGGCACATCCTGTGGGCCATCTGGCTAAGTAGAAATAATCAGGTCTTTGACAATGGGAGAAAGAAATTCCTGATTCCCCTACACACTCTAAAAAGAGTCTCTGATAATTGTATAAAGTGTATTACCAAACCCTCTCATGATCTCCACTGTATCCTTGCAGCTCACCATTACACAAGATGGAAAGTATTATTGAGCGAGTTGTATTCCCATTGCAGATTTGCAATGGTGGCATCTTTGTGACTTATTGAGTCTTTGGTGCTCCTGCCCCCTGCACATATGTAATTTACCTTGTTAATTTATATTTTCTTGTTTTTATCAAAAAAAAAAACAACACTAAGCGAAGCCCCTGTCACTCTGCTATGGCCTTATTCGAAGCTCTAAGAAATGGAATCTCTGTGCTAGAGACGCCTCAGCCCGGTGTTGACGCCAGGTTGGTACCAGTGTGTAACATAATCCTAGTAGGAGATGGTTGAACTACACCCTAAGAGAGAGGATTAGGAAGTAATCCTCAACCATGGCTTTTGGGGCAAGTGGTTAGCCCATCACATTCCTAACCAAGAGGTTGTGAGTTCAATTCCTTACACAGTGCTTCCTGTCATGCAGAGTGGAGGCCCTTCGAGAGTAGATTCAAGTGCAGCAACCGTGGCAGGCTCTTCAGCTTTCAAAAATGACATGCAACAAGTTAATGGTAACTCTTCTCCACAGAAAACGTATGTGAATCTACGAAAGCATCAGGTATGCCCCCCCTCCTGTCTTTGATCATAGGCTCAAGTCTTCGATTACTATCAATCTTGAGGACGAAGGTAATAAGGAGGACAATGTTCACCCTCATACGCTTTTGGTGGATGACTTTGCCAGTGATCCCGAGGAAGAAGTCTTTGTTATAGATCGTACCTCTCTGGACAGCTGGCACGAGCACCTCTCTGGACGTGTGGTTATTGGTCTTTGTCATGGCCCTAGACCACCCCGCGAGGTGCTAAAATCGTGGATAAAAAATCATTGGGAAATTAGGGGTCTCTATGTGAAACATATTCAGTACTATCCTAATAATTTTTACCTCTTCTTCTTTGAGGAGGTGAATAGTGCTTTGCATGTTATAAGCGAGGGTCAATGGCTAATCAAGAATACTCCTTTATCTTTCTTCAAATGGTATATCGGTTTTAACCCGAAGGGAGCCAAACCTACCAAGATTCCGAGCTGGGTCGAGTTCCTCGAGCTTCCTATTGATTACTACCCATGGATCAAACATTTAGGCAATATGGTGGGCAGAGTCTTAGGTCAAAGATCTAGGAATAGCATCATTAACCCCAAGTGGGATCCTCAGGTCCTGATTGAAGTAGATGTGTCCAGAGAAATCAAGACTCAAATTGTGATAAAGGATTCCCAAGGCCTAAAGTTGCACACTCAAAAGCTAGTGTATAGAAACCTCCCAAATGCTTGCTACCATTGCTATAAGCAAGGCCACATTATAAGAGACATTCCCCTCCTTCAATCGCATGAGGAGACCGTAGACCATGGTAAAAATGAAGTCCCTCTAATTAATAATAACAACCCTAACCTGGCAGGGAAGAAACAGGTTCAAAAAAATTAAAAAAAAAAGGTTTAAGTCTGAAAAGCTTTTTGATATATTGCTGGAAGACATCTCTAACCCATTTGAAGATAAGGAAAATGCAGGAGCCTCCCCTAATTCTTATGAGTAGGTAGAAAATATCAACCCTAATAAGGTCTGTGCAGGTTCGACCAACTCAGTCTCCAAAGCCAGCACTTCTGAGTCTTTGATCTCGAACAGGGACTGGAAAATTGTTGGTAAGAGAAACAAAGTAATACAAGAGGTTGGCAGTCATCAAGTTAACACATGCCCTCCTCAGCACGTAAAAAACGTGGCCCCTCCTGTTCTGGAACATTTTGGTCAAGAACTTGATGCTGTGGATCAGGATACTATAGAAAATATGGATGGTAAAGGTGTGACCAGTCTGACTTTGTTCCCATGTCTCAAGACATGGAAATTAATCATGAGCACTCCAAAATCTCCAAACCTAAAAGGAAAGAGACAATTCGGTCATCCACTTCAGCTCTGAAGCCGACTAAGAACAACACGAAGTAATTTTCGTTAGTTTCTCATGTTTGACATTAACATTATCTCTTTGAATGTGAAGGGTCTCACTGATGCAGTCAGACCTAAGATGATCAATCATTGGCTGAAGTTGTTGCCTGCTTATCCTGAGATTGTTTGCTTGCAGGAAGTAAAGATTGGTGGTGCTTCTCTCCTTTTGCATCTCAATATTTTAGCTTCTAATTTTGTTTGGTTTTATACCAACCACAACAGTGGTAAAGGAGGTGTTGTTATTGGTATCTTGACCACTATTGCTCATTCTGTCCGTTCTGTTTGTACTGGTCCGACTCACCAATGGTGCTCTGTTAAACTTGACGCTCCTTATAACTGTTCCATTGCGTCCATTTATGCTTCTAACCTTTCTTGCAATAGAAAAGCCTGTTGGGATGAGCTCTGTTCCATTAATGGCCCGGTTATCTTTACAGGTGATTTCAATATGGTTACTGAAGGTGAGATCAAAGAAACCATCAATAAATTGAAACCCTGTAAGTCTCCTGGGCTTGATGGTTTGCCAAATGAATTCTTTATCATTTTAAGGGAATTTCTCACTCCTTTCATTCTCTTGATATGGGAAGAGGTTGTTAGTAAGGGATTTCTTCCTCACAACATTAACACTAGGGTTATTAAGCTTGTTCATAAGAGAAGGCCCAAAGAGGATCTTAACAATTGGAGGCCTATGACCTGCTTGAATTCCATCTATAAAATCTTTACTTCTACTCTGGCTAGAAGGCTCAGTCCTATGATGTCCCATTTCATTCTTCCTGAACAGAAAGGTTTCATTAAAGGTAGATTCATCTTAGATACTATCATATCTTTATGGGAAGGTATGGATTATGCTAGTAAGTCTGGGCAAGACTATTTCTTCTTCAAAATTGACTTTGACAAGGCCTATGATAGGATTGAGTGGGACTTCATTCTCCACTCTTTACAAGACATGGGTCTTGGAAGAAGATTTATCAAGTATGTGAGCTCTTTATTTGGGAATGCTTACTCTAGAGTGTCTGTTAATGGTCAAGTTTCTGAACCCTTTAAACTTGTCAGATCTATAAGGCAAGGATGCCCCTTAGCTCCCCTGCTTTTTGCATAGCTAGTGATGCTTTGGGCTGGCTGGTTAATGATGCTATCAATAAAGGTCTTATTGAAGGTATTGTCATTCCTAACTCCCCCTCCCCTCTTTGCCTTCAAATGTTTGCTGATGAAACTAATGCTGTGCTTAAGGCTGACTCTAAATCTCTGGAAAAATTCCTTGAATGTCTTGACATTTTTTGTTTGGCCAGTGGGTTTAAGGTCAATCATAACAAGACTGGCTTCAAATATTCTAATAACTTCATTCCTAATAAAATTACTCATCTTGGGTGCAACCTTATAAAAGATGGGGAAGTTTTTAGATTATTAGGGATCCCCATGGGGTTTAATGTTTCCTTTACTCAAAAGTGGGATTGGGTGGTTGAAAAATTTAAGAAAAGCTTGTCTCTCTGGTATGATTCTAACAGTTCTTTACCCCACAGAACGTTTTTTTTGAATCATTACTTACTTCCCAAACTAGTTTATTTTCTGTCCTGTTGGTCTCCCTCCAAAAAGCAGTTGGGACAGGTAATCTCTCTGGCTGAAAGGTTTTTGTGGGGTGGTTCTGATAATAGAAGGAAAATTTCTAAAGTTTCTTGGGAAGTCTGTTGCTTGCCTAAAGTGAAAGGTGGCCTGGGTCTTCTTTGTCCTGTCAATATGGCTGACAAAATGGCTGCAAAATGGATTTTTAGAAGTCTTGAGTGTAATGAAATTTGGGCTAGTCTTATCCCCAGAAATGTTTCTAAATTTTACCTGTTTAATTACAGGTCTTGGAAAAACATGAATTTGTGGGATGTCATATGTTGTCCTCATCCCATCTCCCCCATCGGCAGTCCTTTGGTCTGCAGAATGTGGAAGGCTTGGTTTAAAGCTAAATCTCTGTTTATTCCCCCAGAAAAGTTGAGATCTTCTTCTGATTTTTATGTGAAGGAGTCTCCCTAGCTGGGTTGGCTAGCTCATTGGAACAATTGCAATATAGCAATAAAGAAGCATAAGTGTCATAAGCTCTCCTTCAAATCCTGTGGAGATTTTATGGTTAATGGAGTCATGATAGAAGATCAGGCCCTGCTAAATATTACTAATGTCTCCCTATCTTGTTTACAGGTCCTCCTCCAGCATAAGGCCATGTTTGAGCTACAGCTGAATCAAAGCAGGTGGAAGGTGCTCAGGCTCAGTACTGTTGCTGAACTTATATACTGTAACTTCAAAAGGAATAAGGGATCTATGGATGTCATTTTTAACTAAGTTGAACAGACTCTGGAGTGTCAATTGGTCCCCCTCCCAATGGTCTTTTAGATTTAAATCTTTGTGGGCATACCCTAATTGCAGTAAACACTCCTTTCTTCAATGGTTGATCATCCACCAAGGTCTTTGGGTGGGCCCCAGAGTCAGGAAAATATTTGCTGATGGAGGTAAATGTGCATTTTGTGGCAGAGTGGAGGATGTTTGTCACCTTTTCTTTGATTGTGTCCATGCTAAGCCCTTCTGGCACCCTGTGGAAAAGTACTTGAAGATTACTCAAGCCCCCAAACTTCAAAAGCTGGAGGTCCTTCTTGGCTTCTACAGAAACATGGACATCTTGTTGTGGAACACGTGGAGAGGTCATATATTATGGGCAATATGGCTTAGCAGAAACAATAGAGGTTTTGGTCATGTAAGGATGAACTTCCTCATTTCCCTCCCCAAGACCCTTAAGAAAGTTGTTATTCATTGTACAAAAAGTATTGTCAGGCCTTCTCAGCCCCCACAGGTCATTCACTCTATTTTGTATGAAAACAAGTACTCCTGTTGGAAATTCTTGTTAGCTTAAATTTATTCTGGTCACAGATTTGCCATGATGGACTCTTTGTAATTGTTTTATCCTGAGGTGCTCTTGCCCTCTGCACTGATGTATCATTCCTCTATCAATTTATATTTTCCTGTTTTCTTAAAAAAAACACTAAGCGATTAATTTCACGGCCAAGACAAAATGTCATATGAGAAATTTTGACATGTTTATACAAAATTTATACATATAAGATATATAGAGATTATCTATAAACAATGACAAACAAACTACATATTTATACATATAATATATATATAGAGATGTACAAAGAATGACAACCAAATTACCACTCAGACTTGTCATTTGGCACGAAGTTTCAAAAAACACTCATTTTTGGCAAGCAAAATGCCTATAAATTTCAAGCCGTGACGCTTGTGGAGTGCTACATTCTTTGATGGTTAAGTTTAGTCAATGGGATCCTGTAGTACTACTAAAATTGCTAACTTAAATGTTCTTGTATTATGGTTAAGGAGGATCACACTAACAAATGAGCCCAAATAATACATTTGAATGTATGAGTCACTTCTAGTCATTTAGAGTTCAGTGATTCTTGAAAATAGTGATTCTTTAAATCAACATGCTTCAGCTTCTTGGAGCCTTTAGGTTTGCTTGGAAGATAGATGCACGATTGATTCTTGCAAAATAACTCAAATTGGATGTTCTTTGAACGAATTCAAATCCTTGAGTAATATTTACATCTGAATGCCCTCCTTTGTAGCCAACAAAAGGGCTACAACACCAACTTCAGTGGATGATAATGCCGCAATTCATTTATTTTGTGATTTCCATTAAAAAATTCTACTTTCTAAGGTAAGAACAAAACTAATAGTAGACTTGTGAGTCTCCAATCTCCCTGGAAAAAAAGGAACATCCATTCCACCAAAAAAAAAAGCATCCATTCAACAAACGAGATGGTATGGAGAAGTAAACTAATAATCTAATCCAAAGAACGAAACCTTTGGAACCAATGTTGTGGATATTTCGTGAGACCATCAATGGAAGGGTAAAATAAAGAATATTTCCTTTTAGGTTGTCATGGTCAATGATGGGCTACAAGAATACAAGAGGGTTTAGCTTGGAACTAAATTCCTTTAATCTGTTTATGGAATTGTTATGATAAATCATAAGCTCGCCAATACACTATCTTCTATATTGCACTTTTTTAAGGAACTATTCTATTTCTAAGCTATTTTTGTCCATTGAAATGTAATGAGAACATTCCTAAGTGAAACTTTATAAGAATAGGCTCACTCTCTCATTTCAACGTTCTAGAAATATAGAGGATGGCACAAAGAAAACAAACTAATAGGAAGGATCCCGTTAACTTCCTAGCTGCTTGCAAGGCACCCATTGATCACCATGGATGAATCCCCAAAAAATGATGGAGAGTGTTAATCTCCAAAAGAACAAATTGACCTTGAATTTAGATCACCTCTATATCAAGATCAACTTTAGACTCCACCTAATTTAGAGAATCTTCACCAAATTATCAGGAATTTGATTATTCTGAAAAATTCAGTTTCTTCAGAAAAGTCTGCTGCAGATTAGTCACTCATTGACTAATCAATCCTGTAAAGTTTTTGATAAAACTTTGCACAACACTTTGCCTTAAGGTTGCGCAACTTTGCCAAGTTAAATCTCTCAAAAAGATTAAGTACACACTGAGAAATGTGTGAAACACTTTACCTATGTCTGAAAGTGCTTCTCTGCAATGGCGACTTTGACACCTGCAACTTCTTAGCACTGGTTCTCCCAACTCTAAACCCGTTTGATCAAGATCTTCTAGCCATAGATAGCTTACCTTCCAACTTAGATTTTGAGCCCTCACTTGTGTAAAACTTTACACTGTGGACTGAGCACTGACCATTTCTTTGAAGATGAAATGTGCGCCAGATTTTTCGACTCTCAGAACATCTTCACATATGAATGTTCCTAAACAAAATTCTCACAGCCTGATTGAAATTAATCTCTCAAATTCTAGCCATAGATAGATTAGCTATGGACTTAGATACGTGCAAAAGGATTCTTCAAAAGATTAAGCACAGAAGGAGAATGGGAAAGAAGATCGACGCGCAGAATTCTACAACATTTTCTTCTTTATTACTTTTCATACATATGGTTGATGATACATACAATGTTCATCACCTCTTCACCTATTCTTCTCTATCTGATCTATATCACTCTCTCTTACTATGAATACGTATCTGTAGATATATATACGAGTCTAACTCGTCATCTTTTTCAAAAATACATTGAACTATTTACAAGAGTAATATACAAAAGAAACATTTCTGATTCTATTTTCTTCCTCTGAAAGTAATCTTCATTCTTCCACATATCTTCTCACTTTGATCTTCATATAATCACTATTGATGATTGCTCTGCTCCAACAGCTCCCCCTCAATCTTCAATTGTGATTACCTGCATCTTTTTTATTCCTGCCATATCTTTAAACCTCTGCAACTTAGGTCCATCCAAACTTTTAGTCATCATATCTGCAAGTTGATCTTTTGTAGGGGTGTGTATGACTTCAATTTCCTTCTCAATGACCTTCTCTCTCAGAAAATGATACTGTATTTCAATATGCTTAGTTCTAGCATGAAATACAGGATTAGCTGCCAAGTATAATGAACTCATATTGTCTCCACAAATAATAGGAGTACTCTGAATCACATCAAAAACTTTCAAAAGTGTCTTTAGCCATATTACCTCTTTTGCAGCTTCCACCATACCTTTATATTCTGCTTCTGTAGATGACAAAGCAACTGTATGTTGCTTCTTGGAACACCATGAAATCAATTTGTCTCCTACATAGCACAAGTATCCATGTGTTGATCTTCTATCATCCACATTACCTGCCCAATCTGCATCACTATATATCTTGATTCTTGTATCTGAAGTAAACCCATAGTACAACCCTTCTTTGAGTGTACCCTTGATGTACCTAAGTACTCTTTGTCCTGCAATCCAATGTTCCTTTCTAGGACAATGCATGAATTGTGAAAGCACACCAACTGCATATGACAAGTCAGGCCTTGTCAATGTAGCATAAATCAAGCTACCAACCAAACTTTGATAGAGTTTCATATCTCTGAACTCTTCTCCTCCAAACCTAGACAATTTATGGTTCACTTCCAAAGGTGTAGGTGCAACCCTGCAATCTTCCATTTTAAATTTGGTTAGCAAATTTTTAAGATACCTTTCTTGGGTCACATATACTCCATGTTGAGTATAAGAGATCTCCATTCCCAAGAAGAATGATAGGTTCCCCAAATCACTGATTTTGAACTCTTTCTCCATCTGCTTCTTGATCATTTGTATCCCCTTATCATCTGTTCCTGTAAGTATTATGTCATCAACATAAATACACACATAAATGAATCCATTTTCACTTGCTTTGACTAGCAAGCTACTATCTGCCTTTGATGCTTGAAATCCAAGATCATTCAAGAATTTTACAAGCCTATAATTCCAAGCCCTTGGGGCTTGCTTCAACCCATACAAAGCTCTCTTGAGCTTACATACATAATTTGGACTCACTTGATCTTTGAACCCATCTGGTTGCTCCATGTAGACTTCATCTGAAATGTAACCATTCAAGAAAGCATTTTTAACATCTAATTGAGACAACTTCCAACCTTTACAAGCAGCAATTGCAATGAGTGTCCTGATGGTTGTCATCTTTGCCACAGGACTATAAGTCTCATCATAGTCCACTCCATATGTCTGTGCATACCCTTTCACAACAAGTCTAGCTTTGTACCTAGACACACTTCCATCTGCAAATCTCTTTGTTTTGTAAACCCACTTACATCCAATAATCTTCTGACTATTAGGTTTAGGAACCAAATCCCATGTTTGATTCTCTATCAATGCATCATACTCCTCTTGCATAGCATCTTCCCAATTCTTCTTCCCTTTGGCCTCTTCATATGTAGAAGGGTCTTCATCTGCTTTTACCAAATAAGCATAATCTTTAGTAGTTAAGAATGAAGTGTCATAGCTATACCTTGTAGGTTGCCATTTGTGCCTAGATGATCTCCTAACTTCTGCACTTCTTGAGGTCTCTGGTTCATCACATTCTGGATCAAACCTTGGCCTCTCTTCAACTTCAATCTGCACTTCATTACTCTCACTTTCATCAAGTAATTGAATCTTTGCTTTACCTTTTCTTTGATCCACTACTTCTTCATCATCTGCATGTACATTATATTTACCTGCATACCAAGTACCTTGCTCATCAAATGTAACATCCTTGGATACAATAAATTGCTTTGTGGATGGACTCCACAACCTGTATCCCATTTGCTTATCATCATAACCAATGAATACATACTTTTCTGCCTTAGGCTCCAACTTATGCCTCAATTGAGATGGCACATATGCATATGCCAAGCATCCAAATATTCTGCAATGATCCAAGGTAGGTTTCTTACCCCACCAAGCTTCATATGGTGTCATACCCTGCAAAGCTTTACAAGGCAATCTATTAACCAAATATGTAGCTGTATTAACAGCCTCAGCCCACAAATAATTTGGGCAATTCTTCTCTTTCATCATGGACCTTGCAAACTCAACAAGAGTCCTATTTCTTCTTTCTGCTACCCCATTTTGTTGAGGAGAGTACCTGCAAGTAACTTCTCTCTTTATACCTGCATTCCACAAATAATCATTGAACTCATTTGAAAAATACTCTCCCCCTCCATCTGACCTTAGTCTCTTCAATTTTTGACCTGTAATCCTTTCTGCATATGCATGATAGTGTTTAAATGTATTAAACACTTCTGACTTTTCCTTAATCACATAAATTGTGATCCACCTGGTAGCATCATCAACATATATGACATAATATCTTGAACCATTTATACTAAAGTCCTTTGAAGGACCCCACACATCTGTATGCACCAATTCAAGTCTTTTTGAATACATAAATCCATGCTTGGAGTAGGATTGCTTATGAGCCTTACCTAATTGACATGCCTCACATCTGTATGTCATGTGTTGACCTGCAATGTTAGGCATTCCAAGCACTGAATCATTGTTAATCATTTCTTTGATACCTCTTTCATTAAAGTGTCCAAGTCTTTTGTGCCAAAGATCCAATTCTGACATCTTCTGCTCTCCATATGTGAACATAGCATGTCCAACATTTCCTTGTACCTTCAATGTGAAGAGCCTTCCTTCTTTCTTTCCTGCAATAACTTGTTTATACCCTTGACTAGGGTCTTCCACATAAACTCCATCATTGGTAAACCTTACCTCATAACCTTTTTCCACAATTTGACCTACACTGATCAAATTCTTTGGAATTGTGGGAACATAAAGTACCTTACTCAGAAGAGTGCTCCCATCCTTAGCCTTGACTGAACCAATTGACTTTACCTTATGCTTTGTATTATCACCTGTCTGAACTGTATGATTATTTGCATTATGATCTAGGTCAGTCATCAAAGCAATATTTCCACTTAAATGATTACTACATCCTGAATCAATATAGAACACTCTCATGTCCTCATGTGAGGTTTCACATGTATTCATAATGAGAGTCGAATCCTCCTTTTGATCTGATGCATAGTTGTAGTAGGTGTTATTATAGGATTGATTTTGGAAGTTTCTTCCACCACCTCTTCCAAAAGAATTCCTACCACCTCTACCTCTGAAATTTCCTCTCTGAAATCTACCACCTCTTGCTCTTTGATTAAAGTTCTGATAATTACCATTGTTTTGATTATTGTGCCAACAATCATGAGATAGATGATTGGTCTTACCACATATCCAACAAGCTCTTGCATTATCTTTGTTGTTTCTGCCTCTTCCTCTACTTCTGCCATTTCCTCTTCCTCTTATGAAGTTTGCTTGGTTTGATGTACCTTCTTCTTCACCTGATTGTTGCTTCCCTTTGTTGGCTTTCTTCTTGTCTTTAGAATACATTGCATGACCTGCACTCTTATCAACATCTCCTTTGACATCATTCTCAAAAGTTAGCATATGACCTAACAATTGATTCAAATCAGGAGTAAAGTGATCTAATGAAAGTTCTGTAGATAAAATGAAAGGCTTCCACTTCTCATCTCCTCTTAGCCCTGTAAGTATTTGTCTTACCAATTTGTCTTCTTCAATATCTTCATCAACTGCACCTAAAGAATCTGCAATGTCCTTCATCTTTGTCACATAATCAGAGATTGATTGTGAGGCCTTCTTCTTGAAGGTAGTAAATTCTGCCCATAGTGAAGCCTTCCTTGATTTGGTTGTATTTTGGAAATGCTCTTCCAAAGCATTCCAAATGTCACAAGCACTCTCAAGTCCTCTAATGTGAGGAAGCAAATAGTCATTGACTGCCATGTAGATGATGCTTCTTGCTTGAGCATCCTTCTTCATCCAATTCTTCAAATCTGCAAGCTCCTCCCTAGTTGGAACACTAGGATCTCTGAATTCTGGCTTTTCTTCATCTCCTGTGATGTATCCTATCAGATCTTTGCTCATAAGGTGAGCTTCCATCCTCATAGACCATGCAGGATAGTTCTCTCTATCCAACTTTTCAATTTGGAGACTATCTCCCATCTTTACTTCACCTGTAGCTTCAAATCTTTAACCTTTACAGATAATAAATGTACCTTTACTTCGAATGTTGCTCCTTCTGATCCTTTTGATGCTCTTTGTATGCCTTCCTTCAATCTTTCTTCAACCTTTACCCTTCTGCACCTTCAAAATGTAAAGATTTGTACTTCTGCAATAGTCGGAGTCTTCTTCTTCTCAATTTTGACACAACCTGCTCTGATACCACTGATGGAGAGTGTTAATCTCCAAAAGAACAAATTGACCTTGAATTTAGATCACCTCTTTATCAAGATCAACTTTAGACTCCACCTAATTTAGAGAATCTTCACCAAATTATCAGGAATTTGATTATTCTGAAAAATTCAGTTTCTTCAAAAAAGTCTGCTGCAGATTAGTCACTCATTGACTAATCAATCCTGTAAAGTTTTTGATAAAACTTTGCACAACACTTCGCCTTAAGGTTGCGCAACTTTGCCAAGTTAAATCTCTCAAAAAGATTAAGTACACACTGAGAAATGTGTGAAACACTTTACCTATGTCTGAAAGTGCTTCTCTGCAATGGCGACTTTGACACCTGCAACTTCTTAGCACTGGTTCTCCCAACTCTGAACCCGTTTGATCAAGATCTTCTAGCCATAGATAGCTTACCTTCCAACTTAGATTTTGAGCCCTCACTTGTGTAAAACTTTACACTGTGGACTGAGCACTGACCATTTCTTTGAAGATGAAATGTGCGCCAGATTTTTCGACTCTCAGAACATCTTCACATATGAATGTTCCTAAACAAAATTCTCACAGTCTGATTGAAATTAATCTCTCAAATTCTAGCCATAGATAGATTAGCTATGGACTTAGATACGTGCAAAAGGATTCTTCAAAAGATTAAGCACAGAAGGAGAATGGGAAAGAAGATCGACGCGCAGAATTCTACAACATTTTCTTCTTTATTACTTTTCATACATATGGTTGATGATACATACAATGTTCATCACCTCTTCACCTATTCTTCTCTATCTGATCTATATCACTCTCTCTTACTATGAATACGTATCTGTAGATATATATACGAGTCTAACTCGTCATCTTTTTCAAAAATACATTGAACTATTTACAAGAGTAATATACAAAAGAAACATTTCTGATTCTATTTTCTTCCTCTGAAAGTAATCTTCATTCTTCCACATATCTTCTCACTTTGATCTTCATATAATCACTATTGATGATTGCTCTGCTCCAACAAAAAATACCATGCAGTGGATCATGTTCCGCATCCCATCATGATATAGGTGGCAAAAATTACCAGCAAAGTGAAAAATTCCATGAACAAGAAGTGGCATGTTGAAATACTTTTCAATTGACTTCAAATCCATCACAATTCCCACCATCATCATATAATGAGCCTTTATTGCCCAAGAAATCACACTTAAGAAGAATGAAGGAGCATTCTAGAAGAGACTATATTCATTCAAAATATTCAAAAGATGATTTCCAATAATATAGAACTCCTCCACAAGCTTCAAGGATCCAAGTGAGGATTCACATAGAGTTACCATGGGCAAAACAAGATATAACATGGAATCATTGGGCAAAGGTAGCTTGCAAGAGGCTACCAATGAGTGAGGGAGTCACACCAAACCATGAAGAGAGGGAGCAAAGCCAACACCAACAATTATAATGATGAGAAAGCTTAGGACATGTGCAATTGTTGAGCCCATAAAAGTCACATTGGTCAAATTTAGCCATAGTCAAAGTCATGTTCAAGGTCAAGGTTAACATGGGAAAAGTCAAAGCGTTCGAGTGTCAAGGTGAACAGGTAGTGCACAATTAATTGTTCACAAAGGTTATATTTTGTAGAAAGTTGGTTGCAGGTCGTAGAGTGCCTTACTCTAATTTCTCTGAGGTTCAAAGTGTTTTAAAGTGTTTGGAAGGTTCAGGTGAACCCTCTCTGAAGTGCACACTTGAAAAATTAAAAGGAAAAATGTGAAGGTATATGAAGCGGTAGCGTACATAGAAGTGAAAGTATGACCCCCATTTAAAGTTTTGTATTGTCCTACTAAGGTCACTAAAGGACAAAATAGTGATTCGTTGGCTGCTGGGCATACCTTGGAGACAATCTTGGGACATACAAAGGAGGTCCAAGACGCTATGGGAGTTAGGAGCGTATGTGAACCGACACCCAAGCGAAATAGTATTCTTGGTTGGACTAAGCTATTGTGGGATAAGGGAGAGCAAGAGGGAGAGAGAAGAGACTGAAAACTTTGTCTCATGTGTGAAGAGCTGCCCCATCAATGTGTTGAGTTCAAGTATCTACATATCCATATATAGGTCCATTGTTGTGGTGAAGGACTCCCACTTATCATCAGCCTTGATGCCATTTATGATCTGCCTTACTATCTACTCCTCTTCTATTTCTTGTCCAATGCTTCCAAGTTGGCCAACTACATCCTTCATCTTGGTCACATAGTCAACTACACTTTGCTTTGGTTGCTTCTTCAAGGTTGTGAACTCCATCCAAAGTTGGTTCTTCCTAGCCCTTGTATTTGATGAGCAGTATGAAAAGAGTACTTCCCAAGTCCCTTGGGAGGTCTTGCAATTCCTAATGTGAGATAATAAGAAATCAGATATTGAGTTAAGCATATAAGACCTGGCTAGAGCATCCTTTGCACACCATGTAGTTACCCTTTCTTGCTCGTCTCTTGTAGGTTGATGTTTGCTTCTGAATATTGGCATTTTCTCATCTCCAGAGATGTATCCATATAAGCTTCTTCCTTGAAGGTAGGATTGCATCCTTAGGGACCATGTTGGATAGTTGCCCTTGTCTAATTTTTCAATAAATGATGGAAATTCATCTCCCATCTTGCTTTTATCTTGCTTTGATATGCGTGTTTGAGGAGATGGTGGATAGATTCTAGAGATGAAGTGGTGCTGCAAAATCCTGCTTGACACTAGCCAAGAACAAGTTGTGGAAAGTGAACTAGACTGCTTGAGCTTCCCCACAATCATAAATAACCACCTAAGTGCTTTGGAGCATGATCCTCTATCATTGGATCAAAATAGATGAGTAGAAACTTCTGTTAAGTGCCAAGACTTGCTATTTTAGTCTCTACACACGTTCAATAAAATGAAGAGTGCTCTCAACCTGCTAGCAATTGATTAAATTCCTTTTGGCAATATCTAACTAACTTAGATAGTACCAATCACAAGTTATTTCAATAAAAGTTATCAAGTATACACTGAGAATGATGCTTAGCAAGTTGGATGGCTATCCCGATATTTTCAGGCTGCTATAGGATGCAGACCAGTGAGCAGAGATGTGAATATATCTCGAGATTGAGAAAATCAATGACAACGAAACTTTGTAGCTATGAAATAGACAATATGCTAAATTTATAGCATTTCAAATCACATCAAATGATCAACTATGCACTACGAACCAAGTCTGAGAAGATCACTATTTTGAGATTAACTTGACAAAGAAGTGAAGTAGAGAAGTAATCAATGTGTATGTATTAGATCACATAAGAGTACAATGACATTGGCAATGTATAACTGCACAATGTGAGGGTAGTGAAGTGGCTATAGAATGAGCTCACTAATCATAGAAAACCCCTCTCAAATGATCTCCAAATTGGGCTCTAATCCATATGAGTTTTTTATCCATTTTTATAGCTAGAGTTGGAGCCAACTTTTGAATTCAAATTTATGATCTTACCATAAAGTGAGTCGTAAAATTTAGGACTTACTTTCTCATCTATCAACTACCAAGTAATTCAAGATTTGATTCCTCCTAACTCCATGTCTGAATAGTGCAATTAACATATGCACTTTTACAAGGATAAAAATAAGTTGATTTTTATAAGGTAATAGTCATATGTGTATGAAATAAATGCTAGTTGTCCAAGTATCTAGGATTGGACTCATTTGCACCAACAATTGTTATCTTTTTTCTTGTTCTTATCTATATAGAGAGCACATGATTGATTACCTTTTTATTTGTATCCATTCTTCATAAGCTTTGCCTCATGTGGAACCTGCATGTCCATGTAGAGATGCATGAGTGTGGTGAAAGCTTCCCATTTTTCATCTCCCTTTATTCCATTGATCACTTGCCTTGATATTTGAGCTTCATCAATGATTTCTCTAATGCTTCCAAGTTGGTCTGCTATGTCCTTCATTTTGGTGACAAAATTAGTCACACTTCGCTTGCGCATCTTCTTGAGTGTGGTGAATTCCATTCGTAATTGGTTCTTCCTTGCCTTGGTACTTGATGAGAAGAATGCTTTAAGAGCATTCGAAGTCTCTTGTGAAGTCTTGTGGCTCCTAATGTGTGGACATAAAAGATAAGACATTGAGTTAAGAATATATGACCTTGCTAGAGCATCATTTGAACACTATATGTGTTTAACCTCTCTTGTTCTCATTGAGTTAGTTGACCCTCACTTCTGAGGACTGGCATCATCTCATCTAAAAATATGTAACCATAAACGTTTCTCCCTTGAAAATAAGCTTCCATTCTAAGTGACAAGTTGAGTAGTTACCTCGATCAAATTTGTCTATGAATAAAGGAAATCCATCTCCCATGTTGATTTGTTGTTGCTCTGATACCACTGTGACGAGATTGTATGATAGGTTCCAGAGATGAGTTGGTACTACACAAAACTTGCTCTACACCTACCAATATGACTCCACAGATGCTTATTATACCTATTTAGCTTCACAATGATGCATTTAGAACCACCAAATCCTTGGAGCATTGATCACAATTGTTTGCATCAAAACAGATAACTTGCATATGCAAGAAATGTGAAGAACCTTCCATTTTGTGAATAGAAGATCTCAGTATTATGCAAAGAACTCACAACCTGGTATGTATTGACCATAGAGCTTTTGCACACATATAATTTGAGTGTGTAGCTAACTAAACTAGGTTATTCCATCAATTTAGTTGTACAATACACTGAGAAATGAATCTAACAAATCAGGGGGGTCATCCCAACTTTTTAGGATCTAGAAGGTGTGCAAACACAGTCACCTTCCTTACTTCATATCTCGATCTCTTCAGAACTAAACTTGATGAAAATTGATATGTACATAGTAGAAACTTCAATCTACTTATCAAAAGTTAAAGTATAGCAAATGAGTGAGTACACAAAGAGAAATGGATTCACAAGATCATTGTAATGAAGAAGATGCAGTAGTAGATACTAGACAGAAATGTACTGGAAGAAATGTATCAATATATATATATATATATATATATATATATATATATATATATATATATATATATATATATATATATATATATATATATATATATATATATATATATATGCTAATGAACATATGATACAAGGGAAGTGTAATGGAATACACATAGGTAATGTGAGATGATGGCATGCTCAAGTTTGTACCTCAATGCCTCTTAGAATGGCTCTCTCATCCGATGACTAAACATATGTGTATCTATAGACATGTTCTGAGTTTGAATTTGAAGTTTCCCTCACCTAAAAGTGATCCTACACCTTAGGGATGATTTAATTTGATTCTTCCTACCACGTAAGTCATGGGTTTAGCTCCCTAACTTCATGAGATTCCTTATTCTCTTTACTTTTATAATTATTTAAAGGAAATATGCTCAAATTGAGAAGCATGAGTTCACATGTGATTCTCTATGTGAAGAGGCAAATGGATGCGTAGTCCTGAATGCTTGGCAATGCACTTAGGCTTGATAATTTTACCAAAAAAAAAATGGTTGAGAAATTTCCGCACTTGGACCAATACTTGACTATCCATCTATAAAAAGAGGCAACAAAGTGTCATACACATCTTTGGAACTAACTCATGTCTCCTTAGTACATGAAAGTAATGGATGAATTGCATCTTCCATAAAAAAAACATCATGGAAAACTAAAATACATTTATTCTATGGATGATACAGATGATAGCCTTTTCTTTGATAATTGTAGCCAACACAAATACATTTCACTACTTTATCATCCATTTTCCCGTGTTGTTGTTCAGGCACTAATGGATATGCCAGACAACCAAAGACATGAAGATGAGCAAAAGATGGCTTTTGATCATGCCAAGATTCATATGGAGTGATAGATTGTAGTTCTTTGGTGTTAAGTACATATGTTAGAGCCATAATAGTCTCAAGCTAGAAGCTATGTGGTAAAGCCTAACTTTTGACCATACACCTCCCCATCTCCATCAGAGACCTGTTCTTTCTTTCTCCAACTCCATTTTTTGAGGTATATATGGGACTTTGCATTGATGTTTTATCCCACACTCAGCTAGAAATGCATTAAGATCAAAAGATATATATCGCCCCCTTGATCAGAATGGAGGGTGCCTAATTTACATGATGATAGATTTTTAGCCGTAACCAAATCATTTTTGAAGCAGACAAACACTTTTGACTTTTCTTTCAATTGATAAACCCATGCGTGCCTAGAAAAATCATCAATGAAAGTCACGAAGTAAAGGTAGTTCCCAAAAGAAGGTGTCTACATAGAACTAGAGACATTACTATGAACTAGCTCCAATTTATGAGCAACTCTAATTGAACCATCTTTAAGGAAGGAAGAACACAATAGCATTTTTCCCAAAATATCACCTTCACATACATGCTTACAAGGTGCTTCAAGTTTTCAAAGAGAGGACACCATATCCGATTTTTGTAGGTGTAGCAAACTAGCATAATTCAGACGACCAAAGTGTGCATGCCAAAGCTTTACGTATGAGATAGCGTAAGGAACCATTCCAATCTCTTTCTTCCTTGCATATGAAAATAGTTATCATAAGACAAATTCAAAAGTCTAAGCATAGTTCTATCCCCCATATTGAGGAAAAAAGATTAGATTCTATTGATAGACCCTATCTTGAAAGCAAATGATTGGAGAAAATATGTCTAGACTATTACTCACTGTCAGCTCCCCAACATCAATAGTACCTTGCTGAAGAATAACAAGACATCAAATGACATTGCATTAAAGTAGGGAATGTCAAATAGTCAAGAACATACAAATAGATTGATATAAATCTACTCTTGACATTGTGTAGATTTAGATAACAGGAGAACATACAAACCCTAACTGAACGTACCTTGAATGAGATAGAACTTGAGTTTATTTAGCCATTGTTACTTGGCATTCTTTGTCAAACAAAATTGGCACATCAAGCAGGATTGATCATTGTGGTATGTAGAAAGACATGTGAGTCTAAGGTAACATTGTAGATTTCTCAATGTAATGTTCCTATTTAATTAGAAGATAAAACAGTTACCCACAATCAAAATCTGCATGTTAATATAAGTTTTAATAGGTTCTACAAGCTCTTCTAGAAAAGCGAATCTATCTCCAACTACCCCTGATCCATTCTAAGTAAACTCATGCCCTAGGTAGGAGCTTGGAACAAAAAAATAGAAGGAAAGTCTCAAGGATTCATAGCGACAGAAACTCGTTAATGTTGTCAACCTTTACTATGATTACGTAATTTTTTAATCAAACATAGGTTTGAAAAAACATTCGAAACATGAATGACTACTGTTAATATGAATTGCACTTCAAAGTGTTCCCCCAAATACCAAATGCACTTCTAGTCTTCCAATAGCTTCATATATAATGATCTATCAATCATAAAAAGATTTAAAATAATGAGAAACACATATTGATGCCACATTCTATGGAAATGCAAGTATCTATGAAGAATTTAAGGGTATATCATGCTTAACGTAGCCTGTTATTGGTTCAAGAAAAGTAAGCAGGCAAACTTAGGAAGATTCCGCCATCTTCTAATGTAGTGTTAAACAATCTCATCAACTTGTTTAAATAAAATTGAAATGTTCTAGGCAAGAAATATCAACTGTTACAGAGCCCTACAGATCAATAGTGACCACTTATTCGCTAACAAGTTTTGGGTTGTAAATGCATCCAGTGTTTTTATAAGCAGTAAATACCAAAACTACTTTATACATATAACCAGTGGCAAATATTCATGTGAACACGTGGCAAATATTTATGCCACTGTGTTGTAAAAAGTTCCTGCAAACTATTCTTCTTCAGGTTACACAAAGGAAGAAGAATGATATACACCCTCTTAATTCCAGAACTCATTTGAATATCTCACACAATGCAGCAGAAGAGATAAACCATATACACAACTCCATTCATACCTAGAGTTTTCAAATATTGTGAATACAACAATGCAATACCTATCACAAGCAAAAGTAAGGCAGCGGCTAGCAATGGACAATTTATGCTTTGTTTCATATACAGCTGACGATATAGATGAAATGAATCTAACGCTCTCTCTCTCTCTCTCTCTCAACGTATAGATAGTCCATAGATGCTCCCTCTGTAATCGGAAGCCTTGCTCTCTCACTTAAACGTAGAATTGAAGCAATAAAACTGGTCAACTAATACCCGCTGAGCACTCGAATTATAGAAATCAGCACATGTCGATTCTACGAAGCTGAATCACAATAGAGCTTTTAGGTAGAGCACTCAGAGTAGAGCTTTGAAGCGTAGTGCGTGCTATGCACTGATTCCTCTCAGACCCAAGAGCATATAACCAAGGATGGCGAAGTAGTACTATCAGAGGCAAGAGAACAAGGATGGCGAAGAGGTCATGCTTCATCCTCGTTTTCGGCTTGATCATCATGTAGCTTTTCAGTTGTTGACAATATGCTACTGAATTTGCCGTTGACAATATGTTAGTGAATTCTTAGCTAATGCTCATATCAGGATACTGCTTACTTTGAGGATCGAAAGTTACTTTGAGGCTGCTCTAGTTATCTTTTCATGATGAATGTGCCGCTGTATGTGTTTGATCTAATGTATGCAACTGGAAGGAGTCATGCTGCATGCATTTCATGCTGCACGAGAGGAACATCTACAATCATGACAACCACGAAACGTCTCAATACGAAGTTCTAGTGTTTGAGTTTGAGTGAGCACGAACAATTCGTATATTAGAAAATGGGTCCTCCACGAGAACTACAGGGAGAAGACGCCCCAAAGCTGGAGCAGGTCATCTTCACCTGCTTCTCCCCTTGCTGCCTGATGCATTTTCATAATACGATTCAGAACATTGCAAGTAAAAAATTCTCAAGCGATAACTAAACTTAATGAATTCCAAGTAATGTCAAGCAGGCGGTGGGTTCATCCACAAGACGTAGGCAAAGGTCGTGTTTAGCCCTGAAAACAATTCTTCATTTATTTCCACAATGAGAAACACAACAACAGGGACCAGACCCTCTGGAATGCGATTAGAGGCGAAATGCAATTCTTCATTTATTTTCACAATGTGAAAACAGAACAACAGGGGCCAGACTATTCATGGGTATCTGCCACCCACTTATTGAGATTAAGAAGTCGGTCCTCTTATGGCAAATTCTTCATCGCGGAATTTGGACTAACCATAAGGCAAGCAAAATTTGTGGGACCCCTCCGTGGTGCAAACGCTGCCACCGTGCAATCGAAGATGTCCCACACATCTTCCTTACTTGCCCCAACTCCTACAGAACCTGGCAGTTGGTTGGACGGAAAATCAGAGTTCAGAAACAGCTTAGCTGGAAACAAGTCCTTTTGGGTGAAGCGATTGGATGCTCTGCGGCTCTCTGGAACGCAATCAGAGGGGAAGTCCTGTGGAAAATTTGGCGGGAGCGGTGTGCTCTCAACTTCGGCGACCCCCCCCAGGGAGTGGTCGATTGAAAAATCTCTTTTCCTCCTTGGCAAAAGAATTGTCAACAGTAAGAAATCCCCCCCCTTCAGGCACCACCAAGTCCTCCTTTTGATCAACAACAAGCTCAAACCCAAGTGGGTCCCGCATGAGGGCGACGAGAGGGTGATCAACCTTCTCTGTATTGCAACCTAGGAATCAACCAAGCTTCCCCTGCTTTGTGGGATTTGGGGGGTCCCGTGGGCACTAGTCCCCTTCTATTGTACCTTTGTTTCTTAATTTAATTCAAGTCCGGGAGAGTAGGCTATTGCCGAACTTCCTTTATATTAAAAAAAACAGGGGCCAAACTCTCTGGAATGCGATTAGAGGCGAGACCCTCTGGAAGATCTGAGGTGTGCGGCCAATTTTGGAAGCCCTCCTAAAGAATGGTCAATAGAAAAATCCATATTCCTTTTAGAAAAAGAATTTCCAATTGTAAGAAAACCCCACCTTTTAGACATCATAGAGTATTCTTCCTCGAGAACAACAAGATCAAGAGCAAATGGACCCCACATGAAGGGGACAAGAGGATGATCAACCTTCTCTGTAAAGCTCTCTAGAAATGTAACCCCAACTTTTTGGGGTTTGGAGGTCCCACGAGTACTAAGCCCATTCTCTTGTACAATTGTTTTTCTACTAATTAAAGTCTACAAGAGTAGGCTGTTGCCGAACTTCTATTTATGAAAAAAATATGGGCCACTTTGTCTCCCCGCCTACCTCTCTCTCTCTCTCTCTCTCTCCTCCGAGCTCTAGACAAATGACTATTCACAATGTCATAAGCTTTGATGTCTTATTTTTTGACATAATAAGGATAGATTCAGAGAAGGCAGCACAGAATACATCTCCTCTTTTCATGTCCCTTCACATTAGGTGGCAGAGAGCATGAAAAGTAAAAGATTTCAACTATTTTGATGGTATTGCTTTTAACACAAGCCGAGTAAGATTTGATTTCCAATCCGGAACATTTTTTCAATCAAAGCAAGTTTGATTTGGCGATGTACTCTTTCTTGATATCTTGATTTAATGGAAAATACAATGTAAAAGCATAGCTTACTAAGTTAGCTAGATACATCCAAAAGGAATTTGTCTAATTCCTTCTGTATTGGTAGAATTGAGCATAACAAGCAGTAGGTGTATGATAAAAAAGAAGGTTTTCATTGATTCTTCTATTTCGAAGTAGTTTGTTTTGATTCAATCTTTTCATACATCATTTCCAAATCACATAGGCACTTGTATAGTGTCATTAGAAAGCTAAGAGGACCCACATATCATCTCAGAACCTTCAAGGGGCTGGTACTAAGCAGGATTTGGTAGTACCTACTCATTTCTTGGAGTGTCCATCCATGTATCCCAATAGTGGTATCAAAGCAAAGCTAAGGTAAAATGCGAGATGGTTTTCCTTCTTTCATTGATAAATTGGATAGGAACAACTATCAAGCATGGTCCTTGAGGATGAAGACATACTTACAAGGAAGGAGCCTCTATGGATACATCTCAAGAGATGAGGAGATGCCCATATTCAGAAGCAAAGGACAACCTACAAGAAAGGAGCATGAGAGACTGAACACAGGATGCATTAGCAAGGTCCTACTTACTTAACTAAATCTCTGATTTTCTTCTTCCACATATTAGGAACTGTAAGACATCCCAAGAGACTTGGGAAACATTGTCTTCTTATTTTTCTTCCAACACAAGGGACAGGAAGAATCAATTGTGGATTGAGTTCACCACTCAAAGAAAGCAACCTAAGAAAGGTATCTCAGAGTATGTTACCAAATTCAAAGATGTAGCACATCAATTGGCAAGCATAGGAGAAGAGATTGAAGAGGAGCAGATTGTAAGGCAAGTAATCAATGGTATTAAAGCTGATGATAAATGGCAGAGCTTCACAACTTCCATGGACCTGTACATGGACATGCAGATTCTAGATCTTACCACACTCATGGGGCAACTATTTACCCATGAAGCCAAGCTCAAGAAGAATGGAGATCCATCAAGAGGTAACAACTCTTCTACCCTATACACTGATAAGAGTAAGTCCAAAGAGAAAGGGAAGAACAAAAAGGTTGAAGATGAAGGAACTACCTCCCAAGTCAACTATGCAGGGAGAGGTAGAACCTCAAGAGGAAGGGGCAAAGGAGGTAAGCAAGGTAGGGGGAGACCTTATAACTCCTCACCATGCAATATTTGTGGTTTATCAAATCATACTACAGATGAGTTTTTCAAGAACTTCAAGAATCAAAGAGGTAGAGGATATCAAAGAGGTGGATATACACAATCAAGAGGAAGATTCAATCACCACCAAGGATACAACAACAACTACAACAACAACTACAACAACAACTACAATAGCAACTACCAAGGAGGATACAAATCCAAAAAAGATTACAACAACTACATAGAGGAGCAAGAAGATTCTCTTCTGATTATGAACATGACTTCAAAACAGGGTATAAATGATGACCATCTATTCTACATTCACTCAGGATGCTCAAACCATGTGGCAGGCAATGTAGCTCTTCTCTCTGACCTTGAGGAACCAAAGGGTAAGCATCAGGTACAAACAAGTGATGACACCAAGCACTCAGTGATTAAATTAGGGAATGTTAAGACCTGTGATGGAAACAAGAATATGTTGAGTAGGGTTCTGTATGTACCTACTATTACCAAGAATTTGATGAGTCTTGGGCAGATTGTGGAAAAGGGTTTGCAGGTTAGATTCAACCAATATGGAGCATTTGTTGAGGATCCCCAGCATGGGTTCAAGAGAATTGTCAAAGGAGAAAAGACAGGTAGACTATTCACTTTTGAACTTGAGGATACAAGGAACATTGCACTCTATAGTTATAAAGATCAAACATTATCAGAGCTTGAAATCTGGCATAAAAGATTAAGGCTTGTTGGTGAAAGAACCTTGAAACAAATATGTAGAGACCAATGTGTGCTTGGGATACCTAATGTATCCAAGCAACACATGATTTATAAATGTGGTGCTTGTCAGTTTGGAAAATCTCACAGGTTACCCTTCTCAAGGAAAGGCTATATGCATGAGGACTACCTAGAGCTTGTCCATAGAGATGTATGGGGACCAATTAAGAATCCATCAATCTCTGGATCAAGTATTATGTATCTTTCATTGATGATTATAGTAGGTGGACTCTATTGTACTTTACGAAGCACAAAGATGAAGTATTCAGTTGCTTTAAAAGGTATCTTGCAATTGTTGAAAAACAAACAGGGAGAAACCTTAAAAGACTAAGGTCAAATGGAGGAGGTGAGTACTTCTCAAATGAGTTTGATATATTCTTGCAAGAGAGAGGAATCAAAAGAGAAATCACAACAAGGTTTGCCCCTGAGCAAAATGGGGTGGCAGAGAGGAGAAATAGATCAATTGTTGAAGCAGCTAGGTCAATGTTAAATGAGAAAAAATTACCTAACTACTTGTGGGCAGAGAGTGTATCTACTGCCACTTATCTTGTAAATAGGTTGCCATCCAAATCTCTTGATGGGATGACCCCATATGAAGCATGGCATGGTAGAAGACCTTCACTTGATCATTGCAGGATCTTTGGCTATGTAGCTTATGTGCATATCCTTCTCAGATAAGAGGTAAGCTAGAACCTAAGGCAGAGAAGTGCATCTTCATAGGATATGATCTAAATCAGAAAGGATACAGGTTCTACAATCCATCAAACAAGGGATTCATGTTCAGTAGAGATGTTGTCTTTGATGAGAATAACTCTTGGTTTGATAGTGAATGCAAGAAAGTAAAACTACCTTATGACTTGGAAGAGGAGTTTCCAAGCCTCACTAAGGAGGATCCTACTAAGAATGGAGACATCAACTCAGATGATGAGGACATCATCAACGTAGAAGAGTTCAAGGCATGGAAGTCCAAAGGCAAAGTCAAGATGAAGAAATTGGAGGATATACCTGAATCATCTAACCAAGCAATCAGAAGATCACAAAGGGAAAGTAATAAGCCAATCAGATATGGGTATGACACTTCCCTAGCTACTAAGCACTGTGTTTATCTTGCAAAAGATTTATCAATTGAAGAACTAGCATCATATGAGGAGTCAAAGACCAAAGCAGAATGGAAGGAAGCTATGGATGAGGAAATTGAAGCACTCAAGGAGAGTGATACTTGGGAAGTAGTACCAAAGAAGGAGTCTATGACGGTAATTGGTTCTAGATGGATATATAAGATCAAAAGGAATTTGATGGGTCAATAAGTAGGTACAAAGCTAGACTTGTGGCTAAGGGTTTTGCACAAACCAAAGGAATTTATTATTAAGAAACATTCTCACCTATGGACAAAATGCCAACCATCACGGTATTGCTAAGTGTGGCTGCATCAAAGAATTGGAACATGTATCAGTTGGATGTAAAGAATGCATTTCTAAATGGCTGGATTTCAGAGGACGTGTACATGTCTCAACCTCATGGCTATGAGGACCCAAACAAGGTAGCATATGTATGTAAGTTGAAGAAATCTATTTGTGGATTGAAGCAGACTCCTAGGGCATGGAACCATAGGTTGATTACATACCTTTAGGATCAAGGTTTTATCATGAGTAAAGTAGATACTGCTCTGTTCATCAAGGGAAGTAATTCAGAGGTAATATACCTATGTGTATATGTTGATGATATCATTCTCACACGTAATGATGCTAATGGCATCAAACAGATCAAGAACCTGATGATGAAGGAGTTCAAAATTAGTGACCTTGGATCACTAAAATATTTTCTTGGACTTGAGTTAGTCTATACTAACTCTAGAATTTACATCACTCAGAGAAAGTATATACAAGATATGTTGAAGGAGTTTCATTTGCAGGATGCCAAAGTTGCAAGTTCTCCGATGGAGGTAAACTTAAAATTAAGTTAGGTGACGTACTTGAGAACATTGAAGGTTACCAAAGCATTATGGGAAGCTTGAACTATGCTACTTTGACAAGGATTGACATTGCTTATGGAGTAAGTGTGCTAAGTCAGTTTATGCATAAGCCTAGGACACCTCACTTGGAGACTGCCAAAAGGATCTTGAAGTACCTTAAGGCTATTCAACGTCATGGATTGTATTTCCCTTATACATCAGACTTGGACATCAAGATGTATTCAGATGCAGATTGGGCATGATGCAAAGATGATAGGAGGAGTACCTCAGGATACTTATCCTTTGTAGGTGATAAGCCAATATCATGGTCTTCAAAGAATCAACCTACTATTGCTTTATCTTCTACAGAGGCAGAGTATAGTGGATTGGCCAATGCTACTCAAGAGGCCATATGGATTAGATTGTTGTATAAAAACTTAGGTTTGCACACTACATCTCCAATGATTTTTGGAGACGATTCAAGCTCATTACATCTTGCAGCTAATCCTATTTATCATGCTAGGACCAAGCATATAGAGGTCCACTATCATTATGTGAGAGAGAAGCTATTGAGCAAGGATATTCAATTGGCATATGTATCAACTAGTATGCAATGTACAGATTTGTTGACTAACGCAGTAGATGGTACAAAACTTTGCAGGCTTAAATCAATGATTTCATTGCAGGATATTCATGAAGATTGAAAGATGAAGAACAAGCCAAAATGTTTGGCTTGAGGGGGAGTTGTTGGTGCAAAGTCCAAGCCTACACATTTGGCTTGAAGTTTGTTAGTTGGCCGCCGGATGGGGACATGTAAAACGGAATCTTGTATTCGCACGCGCGAAAAGTGGTTACGCGACAGTTGTAATTTCTTATATAAAGCAATGTAAAGAGAGTCGGAGACGACGATTCTGGGAATCACCAGACTGTTCTTCTGGGTGAAGGGATTTCCGCGCATTGCTATAACGATTGTTTGTCTAAGTTCTTGAATCCTATGAGTATTCTGTGCACCTCTGTGTCTTGTTATCTGTGCGGACTTGAGTTAGTGTGATGACTCGTCTGATGACTGGTTGGGACATTGCATGTACCTAGCCGGTTAAGTTGAAATCTCTGTCTCGTTCTGTCGATTGTTATCGATACTGACGTGGGTGTTAGTTTCATAGAGGTTCAGTAAGATCTCTCGGTTGATGGTCTGAGCCGACTATCTTGCAGGTTCTTATTGTTATGATCTACTGATTAAGTGTGCAGTGATGTTGCTATACCTGTAAGGTGCGGAAATCTGTTGAGTAGAGTTGGTGTAACTGCGATATTGTTCTGAGAACTCTGAGTGTAATCGGTGATATTCGGTGTTGTTGATTAGCTGTACCTCTTTGGTAAGGTGGAAGTGCTATTCAGGTCTCTCACCATAGAAGTTGTGATAATGCGATAATACTGCAAAGTATAGCATTATTTTCAGTGTCGTAATCGGTCATCAGACGGAAAGGATTAGTGTTGCGGAAAGGAATCCTGAATCGCATACTAAGTCTTTGGTGCGGTATGATTGACTGATTAGTTCTCTGTGTTTCGGATATTGAGTGGATTATGGTACTTACCTGGTAAAGATTGAACTCTTCGTTTATGTGTCTGGCATCTGTGGTAAAATGATCACTGCAGTGTTTTAGTGTATTCATTACGAGAGGGCTGAGCTAAGACGTGAACAGCGAGGGTCGACTTATAATGGAATCTTACCAAAGTTTCAGTAACTCTCTATATCCGAGGTAGTTGCATTTGGGAACTAAGTAAAGGGCCTCTGTCTAACAGACCCCTACCACTCCCAAGAACCCACGACTTGAGTAGACACGTTCTGACAGTTAGAACAAAGCATTAATTCAACACAGGCATGAATAGTGGCCATTCTGTCCTGGCAGTCTAACACTTGGCGCCGTCTGTGGGAAGGTGGCATCAAGATTGCCATTTACCTGACGAAGATCGTCATTCGTCTGTCAAAATCGAACATCAAGATTACCGTTCGTTTGTCGAAAGTAGCAACAGAACCAGATTGTTGCAAACTTGCTATGGAAACGTGATTATAAAATTTTAATCGATAGTGATACTACGCGATTAGTACAAAAGATGATACATGCCGGTTACTCGATCCGGTGAAACGTATCCCAAGCATCGTCAGTCTGGAGTACTTAATGCACTAAAGACAATCCTGGGAGGTAGAAGTACAACTAGGTCTGACCCAGTTGTCAAGAAAGTCAAGAACGTCAAAAGTGATTCCGGTCATATTCCGGTGGAACATGTTACGCCTCTGGTACATTCCGGTACTATTTCGGCACAGTCTGTCAAAGATATAGTAACTCCAAAATCTACCAAGACCCAGTCTGAAGCTAGTTTAACAATCTTGGATAAAGATTCAAATTTGTTTACGACTAGAGACACGTTAGCCAAAGAAATTGGCGAAGGTGAAAAAACACCTTATTCTAGCATAAATTCGGCACATTCCGGTGATATTTCGGTAACAGAATCACAGTTTTTTGGTGACGGTTTACCATTTTTTGGTGAATCTTCAGCCCAGCCACTGCTTTTTGGAGTAAGTTCCCCTACACTCGACATCAAGAAGGAAGGAGCTTTGTTCAAAATCGAGATTCGAAGTATACTGAGTAAAATCATCGAACCGGAAAGAGCACAGTCCGATGATACAGATTCCTATAGTTCAGATATTTAGCCCCGAAATCCAGAAGATATTCACAATACACTCGCCATGAACGGGCAACATCAACAACAACAGCAGCAACAACAAGTATGCCCACCAAGGCCGACTCCGACAGGAGTGACGTACACTAAATTTGGTGGATTCCCAGGAGATGATCCGGATGCTCACGTACGCACATTCGAGATAAGCTACGTAGTTCTCAACCATCCACCGGATCCGGCGTATAAAGCTATTGTCTTCCAATCTACATTGGTCAATGAAGCAGCTAGATGGCTTACAGAATATGATATTAATCACTTCAGCACCTATGAAGCAGTACGAGATGCCTTTTTGCAGAGATTTAGGCTAAAGAAGAATCCAGCCGAAATTTTTGACTATCTGCAAAACAACAGACAGAAGGTAAATCAAACAGTACAGGAATACGCTACTCTATTCAGGACTCACTTAAGGCAGTTACCACCAGCACATGCCAACCTACCGGACGACCTCATCACTCAGTGGTTCATCAATGGCTTGACTCCACAACTTAAACAGATTATGATCATACGTTGTGTAGGAGCTATGACGCTAGATGCAGTAATCACAATGGTTTGCAGCTGGAAAACAAGGTTGGAGGATTTACAGAAGACCTGGAATGGTAAAAAACAAACAAAAATGTCGCCGAAGATATGACCAGACAAGTATATTGCATCACATGCAAGAATTCAGGCCATACTAGTGCCACTTGTGCACTTAATCAGCTATTCTGTGCTATCTGCAACACTGTCGGACACACCACCGAAAACTGCGCATACAACGCCAAAGTGCAAGGAACCGCAACTGTCAATGCTATTATACAGGAACCAGGGCAGCCAGCCAATCACTATGTGCCTCTCCAAATGAGAAACAACCAGCAACAAGGATATCGAAATTACAGAGGACAGAGAAATAACAACTATAATACAAACTGCTGGCAGACCGGACCACCACCGGAAAATCCCAATCTACCACCACTGCGCTGTCATTTCTATGGTGAATTTGGTCACATTAGAAGATTCTGTAAGGATGCAGCTGAATATGATCAGAGGAAGAAGGAACGACAAAACCCAATGGCTAATATGGTGCAAATTACACTAGTGGAAACACAAGCTGCAGTAATTCAGACCCGCTCCGGTAAACAACTGCAGCCTGCAGCAGAATTATTTGAACCAGGCATACGCGAACAACAAAGGATGTACAACAAGGCTAGTCAATGGACCACCGCAGAACCTCCAGTCTTCCCAGACCCTATTCCGGTAACCCAGACCCCGTTAACCAAAGAAGGAACACAACAATAGGATTCCAATTCAGCAGCAGGCACATCATCAGTAGCAGGTACATCAGCAATAGCAGGCACCTCCTCAGCGGCAGACACATCATCTTCAACAGGCGCATCATCACCAGATTCTGTGGAAACAATCCAATCACAAAAGGCCTGGGAAATTTTATCTAAAGCATCCATCACTCTTCCTTTGGGCCAATTACTTGCACTAGTACCGGGAGTTCGACAGTAATTTCAACAACAGTTCAGACCTGTGCCTTCCTGCATTCCGGCAACAACAACAGTACAACCGGAACCCGATTCTACGGTCGATCATTTAGTTCCTTTAATTACGGTATGGTATAAGAATCATAAAATCACACAGGTACTAATTGATGGAGGATCTGGAGTAAACATTGCTACTGCTGCACTATGTAAAAGGTTAGGGTGGACCGAAATCGAACCAGCTCAGTTTTTTGTTAGAATGGCCGACCAATCAAGAGTCCATCCCATTGGACTTGTACGAAATGTACCAATCACTTTACAAGGTACAACATTCAAAATGACTTTTGTCATACTAGATTTACCGGAATCCACTCTTGATTACAACCTCCTTTTCGGCCGACCTTGGCTGAAGCACGCTAAGGTGATACAGGATTGGTCTACACAAGAGCTCACTTTCAAGGATAAAAATCGTAAATACATTGTAAAATTAGATGCTATACAACCTTGCGAGTTGCATGCTAGACCGTATTTGGCCGAACCAGTTCATATGCTAGATGGTTTGTCAGATGATGAAGAAGAAGAGTTTCTGAAAAATAACATTGACTTGATCTCCCTAGGAACTGTTGATCTACAATGTGTTGTAGATAACTGGAACACTGCAGTTTGTACAGTAATGACTGTAACAGAAGAAGATAAGAAGGAAGATACTGCGGTTATAGATGACGCTCAACTGCAACAACTTTTTAAGCCAGCTGACGATACAGAGAAGCCTCGACAATTTTATGTTCCAGAAGATCAGTTGATCACTTATAATTTAGGCGATGAAGATCATCCGCGTCCTGTGAAGATAAAGCAAAACTTACCAGAAACATTTCAAGCAGGTTTAATCCAGCTACTCCGCGAATTCTCCGACGTCTTTGCATGGGATTACAAAGATATGAAAGGATTGGATCCGCGCATCTATCAGCACAGAGTCATGCTGAAGCCGGAGGCCAAATCGAACAAACAACCCAGCTACCGGATGAATCCAAACTATGCATCACAGGTAAAGGCAAAACTTGATAGGCTACTTAAAGTCGGATTTATTGTACAAATAGAACATGCTGAATGGATCTCACCAATTGTTATCGTCCCGAAAAAGAATAAGCAGTTGCGAATATGTGTAGATTACCGGAAATTGAATGTAGCTACAGTGCCTGATCCTTTTCCGATCCCTTTTCTTGACACAATGCTTGATAGAGTAGCAGGACATGAAATGTATTCATTCCTAGATGGGTACAGTGGGTATAATCAAGTTAGAATGGCTGAACAGGATATACCGAAGACCGCCTTCATTACCAACTGGGGTGTTTTTGCATGTACAGTTATGTGGTTTGGATTAAGAAATGCCCCAAGTACATTTCAAAGATGTATGCAGGAAATATTTTCTCATTATCTCACCTCTTTTATGCAAGTCTATCTTGACGATTTTTCAATTTTTGGTAAGATGATAGCACACCTGTTCCATTTACGATGCTGCTTTCAAAAATGCAGAGAATACAGACTCTGTTTGAACCCAAACAAATCTGTGTTTGCGGTTTCATGTGGCAAGCTACTTGGTCACATTGTATCTGCACAAGGCATACAGGTGGATCCAGATAAAATTTCAGCTGTGTTAGAAGCTCCGGTGCCCACTACACCGAAGGAAGTTATGTGCTTCATGAGCCAAGTAAGATGGCATGGATGACACTTACGGTGGCTTGCTCATTTGGAAATACCACTGAACAAGCTAATCCGCAAGACTCCTCGACAATTTGAGTGGACCCAGGAATGCCAGATAGCATTTGATCGTTTAAAGAATTTATTAACACAAGTTCCCATCTTACAGCCTCCGGACTGGGATCGCCCATTTCATGTATTTGTTGATGCTTCAGATATAGCAATAGGAAGCATTTTGATGCAACAAACTGATAAGTGGTTCAGACCAGTGTACTATGCAAGTTGCAGATTAGCCCCTGCTGAGAAGAATTACTCTGTAACAGAAAGAGAATGTCTAGGGCTAGTATATTCTCTCAAGAAATTCAGACATTATTTGCTTGGCCGTAAATTTACATTTCATGTAGATCATGCTGCACTTGTCTATCTGGTTCGGCAATAGCATCTAGGTGGTCGATTAGCACGATGGGTTTTGCTTTTACAGGAATTTGACTACGAAGTCATTCACCGGCCAGGCAGTTCACATGCCTTAGCAGATTTCCTCTCCAGCTTAGATTCCGTTGAAGCTCCGGTAGGCATAGATGACACAACCCCGGCTATTTATGTCTCTGAACCAACGAATGATGAAATTACAGACCCACCTACACCATCTACATATTATGATCAGATCCTGACCTTTCTCACTGATGGCTGCCTTCCATCTCAGACTTCCATGGCAATACACAGGAAAATTGCACTCTTCAGCCGCCGATTTTGGTTAATTGCTAGAGAATTATACTATGTGGATCATACCAGAATTTTACTTTGATGTATTCCACCACATGAAGTTAACTCAGTTATTACTTTGGCTCACTCAACTCCTTCCGGTGGTCATTTTGCTGTAGACTTAACACATCGGAAAATTCTGCAAAGTGGTCTCTGGTGGCCTACTATGTACAAAGATGTATCACAGTTTGTCAAACATTGTGATACTTGTCAAAGATCTGGACAGCCCCTGCAACATCATTTTTTCCCTCTACAACCCATCTTACCATTGGAACCCTTCCAGAAGTGGGGTCTAGATTTTATCGGTCCGATTACACCTCCAGCAGTCTTCAGTAACAATCGTTACATACTGACCTGTACAGACTATGCAACCAGATGGGCAGAAGCCTGGGCTTTACGGTCTGCTACAGCTATTGCGGTAGCAAAGTGTCTGCTAACCGATGTCTTTCCACGTTTTGGTTTACCACTGGAACTTGTTTCAGATCAAGGCACTCATTTTGTAAACAATTTAATGAAGGCACTTACACAGTCGTTCCAGGTCACGCATAAGTTTAGTTCTCCTTATTATCCTCGTGCTAATGGTTTGGCCGAAAGTACAAATAAATCTCTGCTGATTATGCTTCGGAAATTGATCATGGAAACACCGGAAAGATGAGATCAACTGCTACCTGCAGTATTATGGGCATACCGGACTACATACAAGGTAACAACAAGATTAACACCTTTCAAACTAACTTACGGATTGGAAGCAATAGCACCAATGGAGATAGTTATACCAAGTTTACGAGTAGCAATCGCTCAGAAACTACTACCGGAAGACTCATTGTCATTTCGGTTGGATACACTCAAAGAGTTAGACGAACAACGATGGCACAACTTTTTAACTATGCAGGAAGTACAACTCAGACAGGCTCGGACGCATGATCGATACTTGAAAACTCTAGTTTTTACGGTGGGGCAACTTGTCCTTTTTTATAATGCAAAGTCGAATCGGTCTGCTAGTAAATTCAAATTACGATGCTATGGCCCTTACCGGATTTCAGAACAAGTGGGCCCAGCAACTTTGTGGTTGACTACGTTGACCAGAAACCCTCTTCCGAAAGTCATCAAGGGTTCGAAGTTGCGGCCGTATCAACACACAGCGGACCCGCAGTAAAAAATTTTGCGGTTGGCCGTGTTTTTTGGAGTTCACTTTTCTTTTCTTTCTTTTCTTTTTGTGCGAGTTTAATAATACAAGTTTGTAAATATCCGCGTTTTGAAACCTATTTATGTCCACAGCTACCCTGCCCTTGCCAGCTACTCACGCATGCACACCGAAGTTAAGGATAATCATTTCAATACCACGCGATGATTAGTGATTCTCATTACCCTTCTAGGCAGCGCATCTACATAACCTTCTCCATTCTGCCAAACATCGCTATTGTGTTTGCGTGCTTTGTAGGTTTGTGTAGTCCTTGTGTGCTTGCGTTGTGTGATTACTGTCTTTGTTGTGCTATGGAAGCTTTGGCGAATTACGCGGCCTTTCGTAATGGACTCCCTGCCGACGTAGGAGAGTTCCTGCACAACCGTGGGCTTGCTAATTTCGTTGAACTGCCATGGCATTCAGTGGAATCCCACCCTTTCTTTGCCAATATCATCGCCGCCATCGCCAACACGCCGGCTACAGAGCAGAGTTGGCCGATCACAACCTTGCCTACACGGACCGTAATAACCCTTCAGTCATTCGCTGATTCGTTTCGACTCCCTATGCAAGGTAGACAAAAGGGCCCTAACCTCCCTGAAGCAACCATGAGAGAATTATTCCCTAGGTATTCATCGAATGAGTACGCGATTTTATGTCGACCAGAACCAGAAAGATCAGCCCTGCAGTTCTTAGTCGCAATCCTAAACCTATAGAAGCGCACTTACCGCATATCCCGGCCATTTTACTCTGCCATAGACTTAGCTGCCCGAGAACCAGTGAACTTCGCCACCTATTTCTTCCAACGTATCCACAAGGAGTGTGTAGCAATAATCAAGGAGGTGAACAAGGGAGGCATGCCTAGGTCCCGATTACCGCACATACTATCATTTCTCTTTCCAGCAATCCTTGCAGCCCAAGCACCACCCCGGGGACCAATTCTGAGACATGAGGAATCGATACAGCTGCTAGAGGACGATGAAGAAGAAGATGAAGAAGAACTCAACCAGCTATTCTACCGGAAACGAATCAAAATCAGCTCGTCTGAGAGTGAAGCACAGAAGTCGGCCGGAGAAGACAAAGAAGAAGATAAAGAAAAAGATAAAGATGAAGAAAAGCAAGAAGAAGACACATTCCATGACACCGCCACATCCATGCAGCATGAGTCATCCGCACAGTCATCATCATCTGAGCAGCAAGAACAGGAAAAGCAGACTGAAACAGAAACACTTTCTACCGAAGAAGCTTCTCAGCAACAAACTGAGCAGGAACAACAAGGAGATGAACAACAAATTGCTAAACATGTTTTCGAAGAGCTACTCAAGGCCGTTGAGTCAACCGTCGCAGACATCGACATACAAAATAAGGTAACAGAAACCACCTCTGCCATTCCCACTCCACCATCGGAACCTCCACTAAACCCAAACCTTCTTATTCCACCCAACGCAACCAACGAGCCCGCAGTTTCTTCCGCCTCATCCCCCAACTACTCCCATTTGACCTCACATCAACTACTTACTGCAGCATCTTCCCAACCCCATCCCCCTCTTCCACCACCCTCCACACCAGTATTTGCTTAGTTGGAATCGATGGGTCAGATGCTAATAGAGTTATCAAGACAACTGCCGCAACAACTGAAGCAGATTACAGAAAGTGTTCGCGAAGATTTCCAGCATAAATTGGAAGTCATGGACGCAGATATCACACCCCTCCAAGAAGAACTACAAGCCGTGAAGACCGAAA
>CM035407.1:132667695-132687695 GCA_020310875.1 Ceratopteris richardii
ACTTTAAGAGTTCAAGGGAACATTGGTCAAGCTTTGCTCACACATGGTGAAGGAGTGATTACAGAACTTGATCTCTGGCATAAGAGATTAGGTCATTTTAATGAAAGAGGAATTAAAGCTATGGTTGCTAATCAGTCTGTACTAGGATTACCAAATGTGCAAAGTCAACATATGGTTTATAAATGTGAAGCATGTCAAATGGGTAAAGCACAAAGGTTACCATTTCAGAAGAAAGGATTCAAACATGATGGAGTACTTGAGCTCATTCATACAGATGTATGGGGACCAACAAAAGAAGGATCTATCAGTGGCTCAAGGTATTATGTTTTTTTTCATTGATGATGCTACAAGATGGATAACATTATATGTTTTGAAGGAAAGATCAGAAGTGTTTGGAGCTTTCAAGCATTTTCATGCATATGCAGAGAGAGTCACAGGTCAAAAGCTTAAGAGACTGAGGTCTGATGGAGGGGGAGAATATTTCTCCCAAGAGTTCAATGATTATCTTTGGAATGCAGGTATTAAGAGAGAAATAACTTGCAGGTATACACCACAACAAAATGGTGTAGCAGAAAGAAGGAACAGGACTTTGGTTGAGTTTGCTAGAGCTATGCTAAAGGAGAAGAATTGTCCAAATTATCTTTGGGTTGAGGCTGTAAATACAGCTACATATCTTGTGAATAGATTACCATGTGCAGCTCTGAATGGAATGACTCCATATGAAGCTTGGTGGGGTAAGAAACCAACACTAGATCATTGTAGAGTGTTTGGATCAATTGCATATGCTTATGTGCCATCACAACTTAGGCATAAACTTGAACCAAAGGCAGAAAAATATGTGTTCATTGGTTATGATGAAAAGCAGATGGGTTACAGGTTGTGGAATCCTTTAACCAAACAATTTCTTGTTTCTAGAGATGTTACATTTGATGAACAGAAAAGTTGGTATGCAGATCAAAGTCATACAGCTGAAGAATTTGAAGAAGAGGTAAGAAGATGTGAGAAAGGAAAATCAATTGTGCAGGTGAATAGAGATGAAGACTATATGCAAGCAAGTACATCCAGAAGTGGATTAACAAGAAGGAATGAAGAAGCTCCTATATTTGATGAAGAAGTGTATCTAGACACATATGAAGAATGTGAACCAAGAAGGTCAAGCAGGACAAGGAGACAACCAGAAAGGTATTCTTATGATACTTCTTACATAACTCAGAAGAACTATGCATATATGGTCAAAGATGATGAAGAACCTCAGAACTATGATGAAGCTAAAGGTAAGAAGCAATGGGAAGAAGCAATGAAGGAAGAGTTCAATGCACTGGAGGAGAACAAGACATGGGAACTTGTTCCTAAACCAAATGGTAAGAAAGTTATTGGAAATAAATGGGTTTATAAAGTGAAGAAGCTTGTAGATGGAAGTATAGCCAGATACAAAGCTAGACTGGTGGTGAAAGGCTATGCCCAGACCTATGGCATAGATTATGATGAGACATTCAGTTCTGTAGCTAAGATGTCAACTATAAGGACAATCATTGCTATTGCAGCTTCAAAAGGATGGACCCTAAGTCAATTGGATATAAAAAATGCATTCTTGAATGGATACATATCAGATGAGGTATACATGGAACAACCTCAAGGGTTTATAGATTCCAGGTATCCAAATTTTGTTTGCAGGTTGAGAAGAGCATTGTATGGATTGAAGCAAGCTCCAAGAGCTTGGAACTATAGACTGGTGAAGTATCTCAATGATCTTGGATATCAAAGTTCAAAAGCAGACCCAAGTCTACTTATCAGAAGAACAGAGGAAGGTACAATCTACATTTGTATTTATGTAGATGACATTATAATTACAGGTACTTCAGATGAAGGAATCAAGGAGGTAAAGAGATTGCTTGAAAAAGAATTCAAGATCAGTGACCTAGGAAAGTTATCATACTTTCTTGGAATGGAAGTTACTTATACAGATCATGGCATATATGTGTCGCAAGAAAGGTATCTTCTGAACTTGTTGAAGAAGTTTGATATGGAAAATTGCAGAGAAGCTTCAACTCCACTTGAAGTTAATCACAAGCTCAGTAAATATGATGGTGCAGAATACAAAGATATGAGGAAGTATCAATCTCTTGTGGGTAGTTTGATTTATGCTACACTAACAAGACCTGATCTTAGTTATGCAGTGGGAGTTTTGTCACAATTCATGCATTGTCCAAAGGACCCACATTGGATTGCAGGTCAGAGAGTTCTCAGATATATCAAAGGAACTATAAAGGAAGGATTATATTATCCTTTTACATCAGATTTGAAGTTGAGAGCCTATAGTGATTCAGATTGGGCAGGTAATCAAGATGACAGAAGATCAACTCATGGTTACATGATATATATTGGTGATAAGCTTGTAAGTTGGTGTTCAAAGAAACAACATACAGTAGCATTATCATCAACTGAAGCAGAGTACAAAGGATTTGTGGAAGCAGCTAAGGAAGTCATATGGATGCAGACATTGTTCAAGAGCTTAGGCATTGATCAAGGTACACCTACAATACATGGAGATAATATGAGTTCACTTTATCTTGCAGCAAATCCAGTATTTCATGCAAGGACAAAGCACATAGAGATACAGTATCATTTTCTCAGAGAAAAGGTAATGGAGAAGGAGATTGAAGTGGAGTACATTTCTACTAAAGATCAGTTAGCAGACATAATGACAAAGAGCTTGGATGGTGTGAAGACCAGCAGATTCAAAAGCATGGCAGGAGTAAAAGAAAAGAAGATGATATGAAGAAACAGGGAATGTCAATTAGTGATTGAGGGGGAGCTGTTGGAGAAACAATCACTAACTGGACATATATTTGAAGGTCAAATCTTAGGAAGAAAACCCCATGCCTATGTGAAGGGACAAATTCACAAATGTATTATACTTGTAAAGTTAGTTAACTTTAGTTCTAGAAGTTTTTCAAAAGTTACGGGAATGAGAAAATCTATATAAGTTAGTTAGTATTAACTGACGCGTAGAGAGAGGAGAAGAAAGAAGGAGGAAGACAATGAGAAAGTGAGAAGAACTCATTTTTGTATGACTGAGTATAGTCGGGCTTCTCTGAGTGAGAAAGCATCTGTAAAACTTCTGAGTTTTTTATAGTTATGAGAAGAACTGAGTAAAGTTCTGTGTATGAGCCTCTCTCCATCATCTCCATGATTACCTACTGTGTGATGAGTTACAAAGATCAAGTTTTCCAAGCAACTCGATGCCTGGCATCGAATCTCTGCTGATAAGTCATATTTTCATTTATATTTTTCATTCAGTACTGAAGTGTTTGAAAAACATGATGTTGTTGGAGCAACTCGATGCCTGGCATCGAATTCCAGTTGATAAGTCATATTCTAAGTGTGCATGAAATCACCTATGGTTTTGGTGTCCAAAAGATCAAGACTTTATGCGGGAATTCGATGCCCGACATCGAATCCCTGCTGAAAAGTGGCCAAAAACATCCCAAGTCGATGCCCGCCATCGAATTCTCGTTGCAAGTCGATGCTAGGCATCGAATTCTAATTTTAAACAGGCGCTCTTACTAAAACAGGAAAAGTTTCCAATTTTGGAAGGTCATACAGGGTCATCTTGTGAAGACCATAACTTGAGTTCTAGAGGTCCGTTTGATGCATATGATAGCTTGTTGGAAAGCTCTACTCTTCTAGTTTCAGCCTATAAAGGTTCATGGAGAAATAATACTTGAGCTAGGAGAAATTAGCAAAATACTGAAGGTATGTCATTTCGGTGACTAGGAATTTCTGTAGAAGCAAAGTTCTCACTTTAGGCTATCATTTCTCAAAGTTTGGAGTGGCAATGAGTTAATGGTGACCATAGAGGTGTTCTAGTGTCACCTTAATTCATTTCTTGTGGTGTTTCATACATCAACATCTATCTATCTATCTATCTATCTATCTATCTATCTATCTATCTATCTATCTATCTATCTATCTATCTATCTGTCTGTCTGTCTGTCTGTCTGTCTGTCTGTCTGTCTGTCTGTCTGTCTGTCTGTCTGTCTGTCTGTCTGTCTGTCTGTCTGTCTGTCTGTCTGTCTGTCTGTCTGTCTGTCTGTCTGTCTGTCTGTCTATCTATCTATCTATCTATCTATCTATCTATCTATCTATCTATCTATCTATCTATCTATCTATCTATCTATCTATCTATCTATCTATCTATTTATCTATCTATCTATCTATTTATCTATCTATCTATCTATCTATCTATTTAACTATGTACCTATGTATCTATCTATCTATCTATCTATCTATCTATCTATCTATCTATCTATCTATCTATCTATCTATCTATCTATCTATCTATCTATCTATCTATCTATCTATGTATCTATCTGTCTATATATATCTATCTATCTGTCTATATATATATCTATCTATCTATCTATCTATCTATCTATTTATCTATCTATCTATCTATCTATCTATCTATCTATCTATCTATCTATCTATCTATCTATCTATCTCTCTATATGTCTATCTATCTCTGTATCTATCTATCTATCTATCTATCTATCTATCTATCTATCTATCTATCTATCTATCTATCTATCTATCTATCTATCTATCTATCGATCTATCTATCTATCTATCTATCTATCTATCTATCCATTTATGTATATATTTGTCTATCCATCTATCTATCTATGTATCTATTTGTCAATCTATCTATCTATCTATGCATATATTTGTCTATCTATCTATCTATCTATCCATCTATCTATCTATCTATCTATCTATCTATCGATCTATCTATCTATCTATCTATCTATCTATCTTTCTATCTATCTATGTAGCTATCTATCTATCTATCTATCTATCTATCTATCTATCTATCGATCTATCGATCTATCTATCTATCTATCTATCTATCTATCTATCTATCTATCTATCTATCTATCTATCTATCTATCTATCTATCTATCTATCTATCTATCTATCTATCTATCTATCTATCTATCTATCTATCTATCTATCTGTAAGCCGCCGGATTGGCAACTGTAAAACCCTTTTTCCTTTTCATATTCCGCACGAACTGAGAAGTTGCTGCAAAGAGATGTAACTTTTTATAAAGCAATGAAAAGACACTTTTGGTGACGACCAGAAGAGTCGCCAGACTGTTTGTCTGGGCGAGATGTTCTGTGGAGTTCCCATAGTGTGTGTTTGAGAATTATGCGTACTATTGTGTCTTTCTATTTGGGTTGATTATCTGCACCTGTTCGGTAAAGATTGAGTTACGGTAATGTTACATTAAGTGAAGTATTGAATCACTTTTCTATAAGTTGTTTACTGTAAGTCTGTGCTACGGTAATGTTTATTCTTGCGTTGTGTATTGAGATGTATTGATTGGAATACGAATAGTAATTTCGTAAATGATTGAGCCAGAGTTTTCTGTTAGAAAGTTTGATTAGTAGAGTTGTTTGAACGGAATGTCATGTGAGTGAGTTGATTTGGGAAAATCAAGTATAGGGCCTCTAATTTTTCAAACCCCTTCCACTCCCAAGAACCCGCATAGAGTTTAAACGCGTTCTGACGGTAAAAGCGCATTTAACACTGGCGTCGTCTGTGGGAAAGTGGCACCAGAATGTTGCAAAATTAGTTTTGAGAAAGTGGCAATCGATTGTTGCAAAGTGATTATTGGAAAGTGGCAACAGAGTGTTGCTCAGTGATTATGGGAAGGTAACCATAAATTGTGAATCGATAGTAAGATAGAGTAGTATGCAAGTGTAGCAAAGGTGCTATATGCCGGTTACTCGGTCCGGCGAGTCATATCCGAAGTACAGACAGCCTTGGGTGGTACTAAATTTGCGAAGGACACCCCCAGGAGGAAGAAGTGCAGATCGGTTAGGTCTGGTCGTCAAAGAAGCGAAGCATATTAGTAGTGATTCCGATAACTTTCCGGTGGAACATACTACAATTTCGATAAATTTCGGTGAAATCTCGGTGCAGTCTGAAGCAGAGATAGTAACTTTGGAGTCCGCAGGAACATAGTGTGCAGTTGATCTGACACCGTCTGGTCAAGATTCAAATCTCTCTATGGATAGAGGTGTGTTATCTAGAGAGGTCATTGAAGGTGAAAGAATACCCTGGATTGGGGAAAGTTCCACTAATTCCGGTGGTAGTTTGGCCCTGGTTGCAGAAAATTTACAATTTTCCGGTGACAGTGTTATACTTCCCGGTGAATCTTCATTCCGGACACCACTGTTCGGAGCAAGTTTGCCTACGTTTGATATCGCAGAAGAGGATAAGCTATTTGAATTAGAAATTTGTAAGAGGTTAAGTGCTATTTTCGAACCGGAAGGAGAGCAGTCTAATCATACAGACTCTGAAGAACCGAAAGCACATCCTCAGAACTCAGGAAATAGTAACAGTACCAACATGAGTGGGCAACAACAACAACACCAACAACAACAACAACAACAACAACAACAACAGCTACTTCCACCCCGTCCAGTTCCAACAGGATTTCCAGGTGATGATCTTGATGCTCATGTACGTACCTTTGAAATTAGTTATGTAGTACTTAATCATCCACCCGATCCGGCATACAAGGCCATAGTATTCCAGTCAACATTAGTTAATGAAGCCGCCAGGTGGCTTATAAAATATGATATCAATCATTTCGGCACCTATGAAGCAGTAAGGGATGCGTTTCTGCAGAGATTCCGGCTAAAGAAGAATCCTACCGAAATTTTTGATTACCTGCAGAACAATAGACAGAAGCTGAATCAAACAGTGCAGGAATATGCCACCCTATTCAGAACTCATTTGAGACAACTACCTCCGGCACATGCTAATTTACCGGATGATGTCATCACCCAGTGGTTTATTAATGGTTTGACTCCGCAACTTAGACAGATTATGATCATCCATTGTGTGAGAGCTATGACATTAGATGCGGTTATTGCAATGGCTTTGTAGCTTGAGCATAAGGTTGGAGGCTTTACCGAAGACTTGGAGTGGTTAAAAGCCAGTAAAAGTGTTGCAGAGGATCCGACTAGACAAATGTACTGCACTAAGTGCAAGAATCCAGGGCATACCAGTGTCATATGTGCCCTTAATCAGATGTATTGCACTATCTGCAATACAACCGGACATTCCACCGAAAACTGTGCTTATAACGCAAAAGTGCAAGGACCAGCAACTGTTAATGCTATCATACAAGAACCAGGGCAGCCGGCCACTCATTATGTACCACCTCAGATGAGAAATAATAAGCAGCAAGGATACAGAAATTATTGAGGACAACAAAATCCAAATTACAATACAAATCACTGGCAAATAGGAACATCACAGGAAGCTAATTCTTTGCCACCCCCTCGTTGTCATTTTTGCGGTGAATTAGGCCACATACGCAGATTCTGTAAAGATGCAGCTGAATATGATCAAAGGAAGAAAGAGCATCAGAACCCTATGACCAATATGGTATATATTTCACCAATAGAAACTCAAGCCGTAGTGATTCAAACAAGATCTGGTAAGCAGTTACAACCAACAGCAGAAGTGTTTGAACCTGGCATCCATGAAAAACAGAGAATGTATGACAAAGCTAGTCAATGGACCACCAAAGAGCCTACAGTGTTTCCAGATCCCATTCTAGTAACCCAAGTTCCTCTGCCAAAGGAAGGATCACAGGAACAAGATTCTACCACTGTAACAGGCGCATCATCTTCAGAATCGGTGAAAAGTACAATTCAAACAGATCAAGCATGGGAAATTTTATCTAAGGCATCCATCACTCTTTCTCTTGGACAATTACTTGCACTAGTACCGGGAGTTCGGCAACAAATCCAACAACAACTCAGTCCTGAATCTTCCTACATTCTAGCGACAGCAATGGTACAATCGGAAACTCATTCTACGGTGGATCATTCGGTCCCCTTGATTACGGTATGGTATAAAAATCACAAGATTACTCAAGTACTAATTGATGGTGGGTCTGGTGTAAATATAGCCACTGCAGCACTTTGTAAAAAGTTGGGATGGATGCAAACGTTAGGATGGCAGATCAATCTTGAGTTCATCTAGTAGGACTCGTACGGAATGTCCCGATAACCTTGCAGGGTACAACGTTTAAGATGACCTTTGTCGTCTTAGAATTACCAGAGTCCACTCTTGATTATAATCTTCTTTTTGGCCGACCCTGGTTGAAACAGGCTAAGGTTATACAGGATTGGTCAGCACAGGAACTTACTTTTAAGGACAATCACCGTAAATATGTTGTTAAATTGGATGCTATTCAGCCCTGTGATTTACATGCCAGACCATATGTAGCAGAGCCTGTCCATATGTTCGATGGCTTATCCGACGATGAAGAAGAATCATTTTTGAAGAACAATGAAGATCTGATCTCCTTAGGTACTGTAGATCTACAATCTATTGTAGATAACTAGAGTCCGGCAGTCTGTACAGTGGTGCCTGTGACGGAAGAAGTGGAGACAGAAGATACTGTAGCTATGAATGAAACCGTTCTACAACATCTTTTATAGTTAGCTGAAAATCTAGGCAAACCTCGTCAATTCTATGTTCCCGAAGATCAGTTGATCACCTATAATTTAGGAGATGAAGTAAATCCACGACCTGTCAAAATAAAGGAAGGATTGTCTGAAGTGTTTCAAGCGGATTTGATCCGACTTATTTGTGAATTCTCTGATGTTTTTGCATGGGATTATCGTGATTCTTGACACCATGCGAGACAGAGTGGCTGGACATGAGATGTATGTGAAGAGATGGATACGTATGTGTTTGAAGATGAAGAGGTGTTGCAAAATCCTTGATCTACACCAGCCAAATGAACTCCAAGAGTATATGGTGGGCCCTTTTAGCTTGCCAATGGATGTATTAGACACCCTATGTACCTTGGAAGATCACTCTCAAAAAGATAGATCAAAACAGATAAGTTGGAGTTAGCTTAGAGGTGAAAACTTGCTATTCTTGGTTCATACACCTGTCCAGTGTTTTACATAATTCTCTGATCACATCAGTAATTAGCTCAATTCCTCTTGGGGAAGTCTAGGAAACTTAAAGAGCTAACTTTCAAGAGTAATCTCATCAAAAATAATGAACCACACACTGAGAATGAGTTTTAACAAGTGATGACATCATCCCGATTTTCACGGGCTGCTACAGAAATAGACCAGTGAGTAGAAAAATCAACATAACTCAAAATTTAGGAATCCAATGATTATGAAACTTTGTATGGTTATACTAGACAGTAAGTTAAATCCAACAAGCTTTAAATCACTGAATTTGAATAAGTAACCACTGAGCAATGGCTCTGACAAGATGAGTGAAAAAGTCGGGTACCTGACAGAGAGGTGAAGATGAACAGACCCTGTTGACTTCAAATGAACATAACTGAAGATTGCAGCATCCAAATGACATGAAACTTTATGAGCATATATTAGACTTATAGAGCTAACTTTACCAAGTTAAATCATTGAAAATGATGCACCAAGCTCAGAGAAAACATCTCTGCGAGCTGACTGAGAAAAACTGAGAGTAATGGCAGTGAGTAGTACACTTCACAAGAACATGAAAAGATGAACTCAAATAATCATGAAAATGAAAGTATATTGCTTGTACAATACAATGACTTATTGATACATATGTTTGCCTTGTAATCACACCTTGATATGGCATAAAGCTCAGCTCTTGGAGGTCTTCACATAGGTCTCTCTAACCACGACTAAAACTGCCATCTATTTATAGTTGAGTTTGGGAGGCTAACTTCCCTCAATCACTCTCCAATCAATCAATGATTGATTTGATTCTCTACCTACCACAAATCACGAATTCGTGGCTCCTCTTTCCATTCTTGATCATGTGGACTCAACCACTTAAGATTCTCTTACTTTTACATTAAGTAAACTCTTCAAAAGTTACAAGAGGTAGTTCACAAGTGAACTTTACATAGTCTTCATTTTAAGGCTTTTTCTATGACTTTGTGGGACTCAAGCCAATACTTAGGCTTGCCATAGACTTGCTCCAACAGCTCCCCCTCAAGCCAAGTATGCTTGAGGTCTTCAATCTTCCAAGATTACCTGCAAACCAATCATAGCCTTGAATTTGCAAAGCTTTGTACCATCCAATGCTTTGGTTAGAATATCTGCACATTGTTGATGAGTGGACACATATGATATTTGAATCTCTTTGCTTAGAACCTTCTCTCGTACATAGTGATAATGAACTTCAATATGTTTAGTCCTTGCATGAAAAATAGGATTAGCAGCCAAGTGAATAGAACTCATATTGTCACCAAAAATAGTTGGAGTTCCAAACTCCAATCCAAGATCTTTGAATAATGTCTTCATCCACATAGCTTCTTGTGTAGCTATAGCAAGACCTCTATATTCAGCTTCAGTAGAAGAGAGAGCAACTGTGGGTTGCTTCTTGGATGACCATGAAATAAGCTTTGAACCTGCAAAGGTAAGATAACCTGAAGTGCTCCTTCTATCTTCCTTAGAGCCAGCCCAATCTGCATCAGAAAATAGCTTCAAACCTAAATCAGATACATAAGGATAATCAAGTCCTTCATTTATGGTTCCTTTGAGATACTTGAGAATCCTTTTGGCAGCATCCATATGTGGTTTCCTTGGTGTGTGCATAAATTGGCTTAGCACACTCACACTGTAACATATATCTACTCTTGTCAATGTGGCATAGTTGAGACTACCCACTAGACTTTGATATGATGTGATGTCCTCTATGAGTTCACCTTCATGTGAGCTCAATTTGTGATTGACCTCCATTGGAGTACCTGCAATCTTACAATCTTGCATCTTGAATTTTGCCAACATGTCCTTAATGTACTTCCTTTGAGTGAGAAACAAACCATGATCTTTGTAGACAACTTCCAAACCTAGGAAGTAGGTAAGTGAACCCAAATCACTTATCTTGAACTCTTCTCTCATCTGATCTTTGATCTTCTTCATACCATCTGCATCATTTCCTGTCAATATAATATCATCTACATATACACATAGATAGATGACCTCGGAATTACTCTTTTTAATAAAGAGTGAAGGATCTGCCTTGCTTGGTTGAAAGCCTTTGTCCTGCAAGAATGAAACAAGCCTAAAATTCCAAGCTCTTGGAGCTTGCTTGAGACCATACAATGCTTTGTTAAGTTTACACACATAATCAGGATAAACTTGATTCTCAAAACCAGGCGGTTGTGCCATATATACCTCTTCTGTTATCCAACCATTCAAGAATGCATTCTTTACATCTAGTTGAAGTATCTTCCAATTCTTGGAAGAGGCAATACTAAGCAAAACCCTAATAGTAGGCATCTTTGCCACAGGAGAGAAGGTCTCCTCATAATCAATTCCCTGAGTTTGTGCAAAGCCTTTTGCCACAAGCCTTGCCTTATACCTGTTAATTGAACCATCAGAATTCTTCTTGAGTTTATAGACCCATTTTGAGCCTATTACCTTCATGGATGAAGTCTTGGGCACCAAATCCCAAGTGTTGTTTTCCTCAAGTGCTTCAATATCTTCCTTCATTGCATGCTTCCATTCTGTTTTTGCTTTGGCTGCTTCAAATGATGATGGCTCCTCTTGGTTTATGTCCTGTGCTATGTAGATAGAATGTTTAGTTACTAATGAGGTGTCAAACCCATACCTTTCTGGTTTTTTCTTTTCCCTCATAGATCTTCTTAGGCCATGATGTGATGATTCTGCTTCATGTCCAAGTTCCTGCAATTTTGCTTTACCTTTAGACTTCCATGCTTTGATCTTTTCCATGTGAGATTCTTCATCATCCTCTGAGGTGTCTTGTTCTTCAATCTTTGATTGTTCTCTACCAAGCTTTGGAAACTCTTCTTCAAGATCATATGGTAAATTGATCTTCCTGCATGAATCTTCATACCATGAATTGTTCTCATCAAAAACTACATCTCTGCTTACCAAGAATCCTTTGTTGGTAGGGTTGTATAACCTGTAGCCCTTTTGATTGTTGTCATATCCAATAAATACACACCTTTCTGCCTTTGGATCCATCTTGCCTCTAACCTGTGAAGGAACATGAGCAAAAAGCAATACATCCAAAAATTTTACAATGATCTAAGCTTGGTCTTCTTCCATTCCAAGCCTCATATGGAGTCATCCCATCAAGGGATTTTGAAGGCAACCTGTTAATCAAGTAAGTGGTTGTAGATACAGCCTCGGCCCATAAGTAATTAGGTAAATGCTTTTCATTTAACATAGACCTTGCAGCTTCAACAATTGTCCTATTCCTCCTTTCTGCCACTCCATTTTGCTCAGGAGTGTACCTTGTAGTTACCTCTCTTTTGATTCCTCTTTCTTGAAGAAAAGAATCAAAATCATGGGAGAAGTATTCTCCCCCTCCATCTGACCTTAGCCTTTTTAGTGATTTACCTGTTTGATTCTCCACAAGAGCCAAATATCTTTTGAAACATGAAAAAACTTCATCTTTGTGTTTCATAAAGAATAGGATAGTCCATCTGCTGCAATCATCAATAAAGGAAACATAATACCTTGATCCAGATATTGAAGCTTCCTTGCTAGGTCCCCATACATCTGTATGAACCAACTCAAAGAGATCTCCATGCATATAACCTTTCTTCATGAATGGTAACCTGTGAGACTTTCCAAATTGACATGCACTGCACTTATAAATCATATGTTGTTTTGACAAATTAGGAAGTCCAAGTACACTTTGGTCCCTGCAGATTTGCTTTAATGACCTTTCACCAATATGTGCTAACCTTTTGTGCCATACTTCCAATTCTGTGAGTGTCTGACTACCATAATTAAAGAGAGCAATGTTTCTAGTGTCCTGTAATTCAAATGTGAACAATCTACCTATCTTTTCACCTTTTGCAATTCTTTTGAATCCTTGACTTGGATCTTCAACAAATGCTCCTGCTTTTGTGAACCTGACTTGCAACCCTTTCTCTACTATCTGCCCAACACTTATCAAATTCTTTGTAATGGTAGGGACATAGAGTACCTTACTGAGTAGGTTGATGTTTCCATCAGGTGCTTTGACATTGCCTATTTTCTCCACAGGATGTTTTGTATCATCTCTTGTTTGTACCTCATGCTTATTCCTTGGATCTTCTAAATCTGATAGGAGTGCCACATTTCCTGCCACATGATTTGAACAACCTGAATCTATGTAGAAAACATGCTCATCAGATTTACCTTATGGCATAGCCATGTTCATGATCAATAATGAATCCTCTTTGTTTGAGTCTTCTGTGTAGTTATTGTAGTCTCTCCTTCCTTTGTAGCCTCCTTGATAGTTTGAATGATTGTAGTTGTTGTAGTTGCCATGGTAGTTGTTGAACCTTCCTCTTGAGTAGCCATAACTTCCTCTATTGTATCCTCTGCCTCTTTGATTCCTGGAATTCCTAAAGCAATTTTCAGTTGTATGATTAGTTAATCCACAAATAGAACATGAGTTGGAGTCTTGGGATCTCCCCCTGCCTTGTCTACCTCCTCTTCCTCTACCTCTGCCATGTCTTCCTCTACCTGCATAGTTAGCTTGATATGTACCTGCTTCATCATCCACTTTCTTTGCCTTTCCTTTGTTATCTTTAGACTTGCTTTTATCCGTGTATAAAGCTGAAGATTGATTACCTTTAGAGCTTTCTCCATTTTTGATAAGCTTTGCCTCTTGAGTAAGTAGTTGTCCAATGAGTGTGTTGAAATCAGGTACATGCATGTCCATGTACAAATCCATAGCTGTGGTGAATGCTTCCCACTTATCATTTGCCTTCAAGCCATTGATGACCTGCCTTACAATTTGCTCTTCATCTATTACCTCTCCAATGCTTCCCAACTGATCCGCTATGTCCTTGAGCTTTGTGACAAAATCAGTCACATTTTGTTTGGGAGCCTTCTTGAGAGTTGTGAAATCCAGCCATAGTTGATGCTTCCTAGCTTTGGTACTTGAAGAAAAGAAAGCTTCAAGTGCATCCCACACTTCCTGAGATGTCTTACAACTTCTAATGTGAGGCAACAAAAAATCTGAGATAGAGTTGAGGAGATAAGACCTTGCAAGTGCATCCTTGGAGCACCATGTGCTCAATCTTTCTTGCTCTTCTTGTGTTGGTTGACTTTTGTTCCTGAAACTTGACATAACTTCATCTCCAGCCACATAACCATATAAACTTCTACCTTGGAGATAAGCTTCCATCCTTAATGACCAAGCTGAGTAGTTACCTCTGTCCAATTTGTCAATTGATGAAGGAAATCCATCTGCCATGTTGTCCAACCTTGCTCTGATACCACTGTGAAGAGATGGATACGTATGTGTTTGAAGATGAAGAGGTGTTGCAAAATAAGTTGGAGTTAGCTCAGAGGTGAAAACTTGCTATTCTTGGTTCATACACCTGTCCAGTGTTTTACATAATTCTCTGATCACAGCAGCAATTAGCTCAATTCCTATTGGGGAAGTCTAGGCAACTTAAAGAGCTAACTTTCAAGAGTAATCTCATAAAAAATAATGAACCACACACTGAGAATGAGTTTTAACAAGTGATGACATCATCCCGATTTTCACGGGCTGCTACAGAAATAGACCAGTGAGCAGAAAAATCAACATAACTCCAAATTTAGGAATCCAATGATTATGAAAATTGGTATGGTTATACTAGACAGTAAGCGAAATCCAACAAGCTTTAAATCACTGAATTTGAATAAGTAACCACTAAGAAATGACTCTGACAAGATGAGTGAAAAAGTCGGGTACCTGACAGAGAGGTGAAGATGAACAGCCCCTGTTGACTTCAAATGAACATAACTGAAGATTGCAACATCCAAATGACATGAAAATTTATGAGCATATATTAGACTTATAGAGCTAACTTTACCAAGTTAAATCACTGAAAATGATGCACCAAGCTCAGAGAAAACATCTCTGTGAGCTGACTGAGAAAAACTGAGAGTAATGGCAGTGAGTAGTACACTTCACAAGAACATGGAAAGATGAACTCAAATAATCATGAAAATGAAAGTATATTGCTTGTACAATACAATGACTTACTGATACATATGTGTGCCTTGTAATCACACCTTGATATGGCATAAAGCTCAGCTCTTGGAGGTCTTCACATAGGTCTCTCTAACCACGACTAAAACTGCCATCTATTTATAGTTGAGTTTGGGAGGCTAACTTCCCTCAATCACTCTCCAATCAATCAATGATTGATTTGATTCTCTACCTACCACAAATCATGAATTCGTGGCTCCTCTTTCCATTCTTGATCATGTGGACTCAACCACTTAAGATTCTCTTACTTTTACATTAAGTAAACTGTTCAAAAGTTACAAGAGGTAGTTCACAAGTGAACTTTACATAGTCTTCATTTTAAGGCTTTTTCTATGACTTTGTGGGACTCAAGCCAATACTTAGGCTTGCCATAGACTTGCTCCGACAATGTACTCATTTGTCGACGGTTATAGTGGTTATAAATAGGTCCAAATGGCTGAGCAAGATATATTGAAAACAGCGTTTATTACGAATTGGGGTGTTTTTGCTTGCACAGTCATGTGGTTTGGATTAAGAAACGCTCCTAGCACCTTTCAGTGATGTATGTAGGAAATCTTCTCACCCTATCTTACTTCTTTTGTGCAAGTATATCTAGATCATTTCTCTTTATTCGTAAGATGGTTGCACACCTGTATCATTTACGGTGTTGCTTTGAAAAATGTCGAGAATACCGACTCTGTTTGAACCCCACCAAATCTGTCTTTGCGGTTTCCTGTGGTAAACTTCTTGGCCACATTGTATCTGCACAGGGCATACAAGTTGATCCAAACAAAATTACAGCCGTGTTAGAAGAACCTGTACCTACTACACCGAAAGAAGTCATGCGATTCATGGGTCAAGTCAAATGGCATGGTCAACATTTACGGTGGCTTGCCCATTTGGCAATACCCCTGAATCGGCTAATCACTAGTACTCCTCGACAATTTCATTGGACACCGGAATGTCAAAATGCATTTGATTGTCTAAAAGTTTTATTAACGCAGGTTCCAATTCTACAACCTCCTGATTGGGAACGCCCCTTTCATGTTTTTGTAGATGCATCAGATATAGCCATTGTAAGTGTTTTAATGCAACAAACTGATAAGTGGTTTAGGCCTATCTATTATGCAATTCGAAGGCTTGCTCCTGCTGAAAAGAATTATTCAGTCACTGAAAGAGAATGTCTTGGTTTAGTGTATTCTATAAAGAAATTTCGGCATTATTTGCTAGGCCAAAAATTTGTCTTTCATGTAGATCATGCTACGCTGGTATATCTGGTTCGGCAGTAGCATTTAGGTGGCCGCTTGGCAGGTTGGATTTTATTGTTACAAGAATTCGATTATGAAGTAATTCATCGACCCGGCACTACACATGCATTAGTAGATTTTCTCTCTCAATTAGACTTCGGTGAAGCTCCGGTCGGTGTTGATGACACCACACCAGCTATTTATGTTACTGAAATGACTAGTGATGAATCTGCACAACCTTCTGTGACACCTACTTACTATGATCAATTATTAACCTTTCTTACTGATGGATGTCTTCCTCCTCAAACTTCCCCTGCAATGCGCCGAAAAATTGTAGTTTACAGTCGCAAATTCCGGTTGATTGCTGGAGAGTTGTATTATATGGATCACACTGGGATTTTACTTTGTTGTATTCCTCCACATGAAGTAAACTCAGTAATCGCTCTGGAACATTCCATACCCTCCGGTGGACATTTTGCAACAGATTTAACGCACCGAAAAATTTTGCTAAGTGGGCTCTGGTGGCCTACTATGTACAGAGATGTATCTCAATTTGTGCAGCAATGTGACAATTGTCAGCAATCTGGACAGCCTTTACAGCGCCATTTTTTCCCTCTACAACTTGTTTTACCTTTAGAACCTTTTCAAAAATGGGGTCTTGACTTTATTGGACCAATCACACCTCCAGCAATCCTTAGCAACAACAGATATATTCTGACATGCACAGATTATGCTACCAGATGGGCAGAAGCTTGGGCTTTACGGTCCGCCACAGCTGTTTCGGTGGCAAAATGTCTAATGAAGGATGTATTCCCACGTTATGGATTACTTTTGGAACTTGTCACAGATCAAGGGACCCACTTTATCAACAGTTTAATGCGAGTGCTCACACACACTTTTTAGATTCTGCATAAATTCAGTTCACCGTATTATCCTCGTGCTAATGGTCTAGCTGAAAGTACAAACAAAACATTGTTGACTATGCTTCAAAAATTGATTGTGGAATCACCATAAAGATGGGATCAGTTACTACCTGTAGTATTATGGGCATACCGGACTACATACAAGGTCGCAACCGGACTAACTCCTTTCAAACTTGCATATGGAATGGAGGCAATTGCACCAATGGAACTTGTAGTACCAAGCTTACGTGTGGCCATCTCTCAGAAATTATTACCTGAAGAATCTTTACCATTTTGGTTGGACACACTCAGAGAATTAGATGAGCATCGTTGGGAAAGTTTTCTGACTCTTCAAGAAGTGCAGTTGCGGCGAGCTCGTACACATGATCGGTATCTAAAAACTCCAGTTTTTACGGTAGGACAACTTGTGCTGTTTTATAATGCAAAATCAAATCGTTCTGCTGGCAAATTCAAGTTACGATGGTTTGGTCCTTACCGGATTACTGAACAAGTGGGCCTAACTACTTTTTGGTTGACTACTTTGACCGGAATTCCTCTTCCGAAAGTGATAAATGGTTCAAAGTTGCGGCCGTATCATCAAGCGCTTGATTCGCACTGAAAGTTCTGCGGTTGCCCGCGTATTTTTTTCTTTTTTTCTCTTTTCTTTTCTTTTCCTTTTTAGTTTTGTGTGATTAATAAAATAAGTCTGTAAATATCCTCGTTTTGATACCTAATTATGGTCAACAGCTGCCTTGCATTATCATTCTGCTCATGCATGCGCACCGTAGTTATGAGGTTATCATATCAATATCGCACGATGATTAACAATTTCGATCGCCTCACACTGCCAAGTATCTACTTAATCTCTTTTGTTTCGCTGTTAATCGCTATTGTGTGTGCGTGCTTTGTGAACTTTGTGTTTCCTGTAAACCTTGTGTCTGCTTGCTATTCGTGTGCGCATCATGGAAGCTCTGGTAAACTTTGCTACCTTCCATGACGGACTCCCTGCGGATGTGGGTGAGTTCCTGCGTGTACGTGGGTTGTCTAATTTCACTAAATTGCCTTGGCATTTAGTGGAATGTCACCCATTCTATGCCCAGATTATTGCTACAATCGCTGCCACACCTGGTAGGGAGCAGAGTTGGCCAATCACCTCTTTACCATCTCGTACTGTAATCACCCTACAGTCCTTTGTTGATGCATTCGGACTCTCTCCCGAAGGTCGAGAGAATGGCCCAAACCTTCCAATAGCAACGATGATTCAATTGTTTCCCAGATATTCTTCAAATGAATATGCCATCCTTTGTCGTCCTGAGCCTGAAAGAACAGCCCTGCAATTTTTAGTAGCAATACTAAATTTGCAGAAACGTACATATGGCATATCTCGCCCATTCTACTCAGCGATAGATATGGCTGCTAGAGAGCCTGTTAATTTTGCCTCTTACTATTTCCGCCGCATTCACCGTGAATGTGTTTCAATCATTAAATAGGTTAACAAAGGAGATATGCCACGTTCACAATGACCACACATTATTTCCTTTTTGTTGCGGGTCCTCCAAGCAGTGCAACCACCACCCAGAGGTCCAGTTCTATATCATGAAGAATTCGCGCAAATCCTGGAAGATGATGAAGAAGATGACGAAGAAATCTTCCAGCTACTATGCCGAAAATGCATCAGGATTAGTTCATCTGATAGTCAAGTGCAAGGGTCTGTCGCAGGTGATAAAGCAGACAACAATGAAGAGGAAGGGCATGAAGAAGAAAATTTCCACGATACAGCTACTTCGATGCATCAGGATTCATCAGCTCAATCATCTCCAAACCAACAACAACATCAAACTGGTTCTGCTGATGATAATGATATATCTTCTAAAGGTGAATCTCAGCAGCATTTCAAACAACAGGAACAAGCAGATACGCAACTTATTGTTGCAGAATTTTTACAGGAATTGATTACAGTAGTTGAAGCTGCCATTGCTCAACCGGACGTCACTTCACAACAACAAACCGAAGCATCCAACACTCTGCAACCCATTCCTCCATCATTGCCTCCAATTAAGCCCATTATCCCTGTTCCACCCATTGTCCCTGAGGAACCTACCGCTTCATCCTCCTCACCCAATTACTCTCCACCGGATTCCACTCATCTTCATCCCAGCACCCACTTCCTCCGATTCCCATGTTCACCGAATTAGAATCTATGGGACGAATGCTCATCCAGTTTTCCCAGCAGCTTCCGGTACAACTGAGAATGATGACAGAAAATATTCGTCAGGAATTGCAGCATAAGGTGGATACCCTTGAGGCAGATATCACTCCGTTGTAGGAAGAGGTAGATGCCGTAAAAGCAGAGAATCATAATCTGCATTTTCAGATTAGCCAGCTTCAAGCACAACTTGCTCAACAGGAGACAATAATCAGTCAAAGAGATGCTGCCTCAGCCGAAATTACAGTAAAAGATGGTTTATTGTGTGTTGTTGATGCAGAAAACATGCAATTGAAACAGTTACTACAGGATAAGGAAGATGCATGCATAGCTCTGGGCAATTTGTTAGAAGAGATAAGAGTACAATTGACTGAAGTAGTGCAAAAGGGACAGGAAATGTCCATTCTACCAAAACAAACCAATACAGATTTAGAGTTCGCAAATGCCAACCTGACTGAATCAAATGCTGCTCTTAAAAGCCAGATGATGCTGGTCGCTCAACTATAGAAGGAGATACTAGGGATAAGAAGAGAGCATGATGCATATTACAGGACCATCCGGTTTCAAAATCAAGAATTGGAAAGACGAGAAAATCAACTTGGAGCT
>CM035407.1:132697695-132700195 GCA_020310875.1 Ceratopteris richardii
CTTATGTTAAGTATTCACGTACATATTTTGTTTATGCACACAAGTACTACTTGAAGTTTATGGAGGCCGTAGCGTTCATATCAAGAGGAGTCCTATTCGGCATAGATACAATAGAATCAGTACATATGTGCTTTATGCATATTTGGATGAGGTGTTTGAGAATGTGTGTTCACATGAGTTTGAGGATTTTCGGCAGCAAACTTGTTAACATTCTTTGCTACTTTTTAAGTATGTGATGTTTTCATACATGTATCTGACTTAGGGTCTTCCATAACCTAAGGTTAGATGAGGTTTTGTTGATTTTCAGTTTTAGACTGATCCTTCCTCTTTTAGTCACTCATATTCACTCTTCTACTACCTATTAGGTCACATATCTCATATATATTTAGATTTCTGTCCATACATTTGAATATGTTTGTTACATTTGTACATTCACTCTTCCATCTATTTCTCATCACATAGAGTGGTTGAGAGTTTTGCTCCCACGTTGTACATTGAACATTGGTATATATGATACTATGAGTAAGCAGTGGCTTACGTAACACCTTACACATGTTGTTTATTCTTTCTCTATCTTTGTCTCATCATCTGTATGATTAAGTTGTGGTATGTTCATGTTTTGACAATATTGAGGTTTGCTAGATTCTGTGTTGTATATGCTGGACCTATGCAACCATGGACCTATGATATGAGCTAAGGGCCTACCTCATTTCCAACATTTGGTATCAGAGCACTAAGGTTTTGGTTTCAAAGCTTTACGACTTTGGCATCAATGCATTAAGGCTCATTCAGATTCCCAGGTTTTCCATAATTCTAGCTTTACAACATATGATTTAAGGGCATCTTCTAATATTTGACATTTGACATACACACTTTATCTAGATGAGTAGAGATTTGAGAATTAGACAATTCAGTCACATGTGTATTCATCAGTGTGGAGTATGAAGTTGATGATCTATTAGCAGTCGAATATTTTTGGAAGAGTATGAAAATACTTTACAAAAGTATTGTTTGAAGATCCAGACTTGATGAAGAGAAGACTACTTCAAATTCAAGGAAGAACAATGGTTTAGAGAAGATCATCATTTTCTACTATCAGATTATCATTTGCAGGTCATATCTTAGAAGAGCAGTTATGAAGAGATTTGAAGGTTTCAATGAGTTCTTTTATACGCTTTCATCATTTGAAAGTTAAAGGCTACATCAAAATAGGTATCTAGAGGTTTTTCTAGAGAGTTTTGAGAGATCTCTTTCATGGCAAGAAAGTTCATCTAAGAAGACAAATTTGGAGATGGGATGAGTTTTTTGTTTTCAGCCAATTTTCTATTGTAATTTGGTTGGATATCAAGGTAGAAATGTGATCTAGAGAGGTAAATCTAGAAAGAAAATTCATCATTCAGACAAAAGATTGGTGAATTTAGTCGTTTCAAACATTTGAAGCAGAATTTTGATTCAGAGATATGAGGAGATAATAAAACATGATTCTGTATTCACTTCCATTGTATACCATGTTTGTTTTGTCTCTTACTCTTAGCACTAGAGGAAGAGAAAATTTCATTTGAAGAGGTCAAGAGCGTTTGCTACTTCAAGATGAAGAAAACAAAAGGTCTGGAAGAGAAGTTTGAAGATGTTGACATCATCAAGTGGAAGAAAGATGCAAAAGAAGAAAGTCCATCATTTCCAAAAGAAAAGTAAGGCTTTCTCTTCTCATATATTTTCCATATACTTTTTCTATTTTATCCTCTACAACCAAAGACAAGTCTACGAGAACATCTTGTGTGAAGATAGTCTAAAGAAGAAGCAGTTTCTTGTTTTGCATTACATTTGGTCATGATTTAGTAGATTTGACAAAGAATTGCATTGAGAGAAAGAAAAGAGAGATTTTTAAGACAACTTGTATGTGTTAACTCATATGTATGGTTATATATAAGTTGAAAATTTTAAGCAGACAGCTTATATGTTCCCTCAAAGAATTCTTGGATTGTCAATACAGAGCTACTTGGTATATGACAAGTTTCAGAGAAGTATATTTTTTCTTTATCTAACTCTTAAGGTAAAAGATTTTTGTAGCAGATGTTGAAGACTTGGTTGAGGTTTTATGTTTGGAAAAGGTTACCTCATATTCAGTAGTTTTAGAAAACTTCAGAAAATTCAGATTTGTTGATGTACAAGTCAATGGAGAATCTACTTTCTATGATTGTCTAGACTTTTGGATACATGTTTGTATTCGAAAAGGTGTTCCATCATATCCTATCACTTGATTGAGAAGTGGAGTTAGCAAAAAGAAAGTCAAGCAGGTACTATGAAATTTCATCCGGGTAGAATATGAAAGTTATGAAGTATCAACTTGGAGCTTTTGGAGTTCTCAAGGAGAGAAGTTTGTCCACTTATGTTTCAAGTAGGAGTTGCAGATTCTTGGGAAAGATTTGTTTAAAGAAAAGTTTTACAACTTTTTGAGAAGCATGGACACTTTTGAGACATTTAGGTAATAAATCAAACA